>JANSTU010038241.1:0-11210 GCA_027564075.1 Bolitophila hybrida | reverse complement strand
GGGGGGTATTATGAAGTTGCCGTCTAGATGGAAACAGATTATCGAACAAAACGGCGCATATTTGAACTAAATCCGATAACTGTAACTCTTTTTATAAAGCATTGAATAAAGAGCTAAAAAGCGGAAGGGAGATATTTGACAACCTTATAATACCATTTCTGCTGTCTTAAAATATCGCCACTATTTACTATGAAAAACAAACTTCAGACGACAGACGTCCGGTCAAATGTTTCGGCTTCAGCCGAAAGGGTCATCCGCCGCCGATAATTTATCGTCGGCTGACAACTCTGGTTTGAAGCTCTTAAAAGGTGAATGCATATCATTCGTAAAGCGTGTATTTCATTCAGTAGGGTTCAATATTTGACATCGGAGGATTTGGTAGTTTGGTCTGATTAAGCTAATAATAAAATAAAACAAATATATATTAAAAAAAAAATAAATATGTTTTCTGTTTAAATGAAAAAAACAACTAATTTAAATTACATTAGTTTAAGGCATCATCAGGAGTTGGAAAAATTTTTGTATGCGAAGTTAGGATCAGCTCGAAGACTTATATTGATATGTTATCGAGAGTTCTTAGACCAACTGTACAAAACGCATTCAAGAACAATTGTCAGTTATCATTTACCTTTCAATAAGACCTCCATGTCATTCTTCTTTAGCTTCCAGGAAAAATGTTTTAATGGATGAAAACTAAAAAAATAATAATAATCACTTTTTTCTGAGCTGGTTTGAGATCTTGAACATTATTTAGGGCTTGAGCTTGAGGTGAATTTTCAGTATACGCTAACACTCCAGTTCGACACGTTCAGATAATTCGCCAATTTGTTCGCGTTTTGCTTTGGATTTCGCTTAATCCGCATCTGCAACTTCCGAACCATCTCAACAGATGTTGTAGTACGTTTCGGTACACCATTGTTGCGTTTTGCGATGTCGTTATAGCGATTTATTGTGCGATACACGAACACAATGACGCATAACCTTACCAAAAAAATATTTTGCTGCGACTAGTGAATTGTCAACTATACACGCGTGAAGTTGGTTACACTTAATAACTCCAACCCTGTTCCATGTGGCCATATATATATGTCAGAATGACACATAACTTGTGCTCGAATGTTGTTGGTTTTTTGACTCGTAGTTCGTAGCCTGCCCTGCCTTGATCATAATTCGTTAGATTCTATCCGACATCCCTTCCACAGTATACATCTATAGTATACTCCATATGAACCTAACAAAAATCTAATTATGCACGAAATTAATAATCACACCTCATATTAAATTAATTCATGCGTTGTTATCGGATGAAACATTTCTGTCAGGCCGTGCTAATGTATGCGTACTCAAATAACACTGGCAAGCTTAAATATTTACATAAGGCCCAACATAGCCACATATACATTTTTGCTTACACCTAAAAAGTTCTTTAGCATAATTATGCGTCCATGTCTGCCATACTCCAAACGATTTACCTGGGCCAAAAACTTGAAAAGCTATTTCGTAGAAGCGACCGCGCTTTAACAAAGCACAAACACACACCCTCTCGGAATCGTGCTATACCAACTCGACACGCAGCGCCACCACCACCACCAAGAACGGGACTCACGCGGACGCTATGCCATTAGATTGCTATATACCCTGTGCGCAAAATCCTTCACATTTAAATAAATTTAACGCTTATTTCCACTATGCCAAAGCGGAATATTATAACAAAATAACACCATAAGCAGAATAAACTCCCTCTTGGCTTACACAAAAGAGCTGCATTTAAAATTCATAACGTGAACATTAAAATATTAAATGTATGGGGGGCAAAATAAGCGAGGAGCTCACAATTTTGTGTGTCTCGCTCTGGCAGCCCAACCGGCATGACAGCGTCGCTCTGCACATTTGTCAGTAAGCTCGCACCAACAAAGATGGTAAATATATTCCTATATCCCTACACAGAGCTATAGAATATAAGCGATATATACATACACACATAGGTACCTAGCGCATATAGCTATATGGACATATATGCGTGTATATATATGTCTCGGTAGTCAGTGGAGCCGAAGTGTATGAGCATAAAAGCTGTATTTTATGCCATTGTCGTCGCGTTCTGTCGAAATATAGTATTTATTTTCCTGTTTTTGAAAAAAAAAAACTCTATACACATATACATACATAGTGTATATGTATTATCGTGTATAAATGCGGTAAAAAGTGTTCAATGTGTACAGTACACTTATACAAATACACACAACATGGAATATATATATATATATATATATATGGTAAAATACACTGAAATACGAACCGCGGCGTATGCAGCCAAATACATACACACACACACACTCGTACAGTCAGCCCCAAGAATATAAAAAGTAAACAAAAAGTGTGAATACAAAAGAGAGACGACAAGGATTTTGAAAACAGCAATTAACATAACATAAACCAGAAATTATAATTATAAATATAAATGCACGCACGTACAACAACAACAACAAAAACAAAAAGAGCAGCACATTGCGCATTGTAAATTGTATTATAAATTATACTTATATATTTATATACGATATATATATATATTAAATATATGGTATAGTATAATTTGTATTTTTATATTGGTGTATAGGTTCATATCGCGTGTGTTTTATTTTACGGGTGTGATCATATTAAATTTATGTGTATACCACTACACACATGTATGTATAAGAGTATGTGTATATATGCACACATGCATAAAAAGTGCATATCAAGTTGTGTGCACAGGTATATAAATGCATAATTATGATATTGTGATGCGGTTGTTTGAGTGATTAACCGTGAGCGCGCGAGCACACAAAAAAGGGAATAAATTAATAAAGAAACTTGAAGTGGCCGACACACGAACACACACACACACACACACATATGCACGTACATACAAGACGTGTCTGACACAGTTCAGCTTTTGAAGTGCAATTATATGGATGTATACTTTATATATAGTTAACGGTAAACCGAGTATAAATGTATAATGCATTAAATGTACTAGATGACAGTTGTTATGCTGGTATAATTGACAAATAAGCGATATAGAGATATGAAATTCATTCAAAAAAACGTCGCAAACATGGAGCAAAATAAAGAGACAATCCGACATTTTGTTCTGGTGTAGAGGTGGTCAAAGATGCGCCACGCTCCGGAAGGCCTGTCGTCGAAAATTGCGACAAAATCGCTGAATTGGTCGAGAGAGACCGGCATAGTAGCAGCCGTAGCATCGGCCAAGAGCTGGGCATGAGTCATCAAACCGATATAAACCATTTGAAGAAGCTTGGATTAACAAAGACGCATGTAACGACGCATACCACGGTGGCTGTGTGTTTGGTGGGATTGGCAGGGAATCATCCACTATGAGCTCCCCTATGGCGAAACGCTCAATTCGGACCTGTACTGTCAACAACTGGACCGCTTGAAGGCAGCACTCATGCAGAAGAAGCCATCTTTGATCAACAGAGGCCGAATTGTCTTCTATCGCCAGGCCACACATATCTTTGGTGACGCGCCAGAAGCTCCGGGAGCTTGGATGTGAGGTTCTTTTGCATCCACCGTATAGTCCGGACCTCGCACCAAGTCATAACCACCTGTTTCAGTCCATGACGAACGAGCTGGGTAGTCGGAAGTTTACACATAATTTTCACCCATATTTGGAAATTATGGTGCAGACGAAAATCTCAATAACTCCATCTCGTTTGGCCTCATCACTTACGTTTTAAGAAGTTTCGGTCACCAATTTTATAGCACGTTCCACTGACTGTGTGTGACAGGGAAAATGCTGTAGCTCTTTAAAAATGAATGCGCTCAATCGAATATTTTAATAAAATAAGGTGGTATATATAACATTGCTGCTGTCATGCCAATCAATTATATCCCAGTAATTACAAGTTTTCGAATATCTATTTTATCATCAGTTAGCATAGCTAGTAACACGTTTCGTGTCCGAAATATCTATTACTAATGTTACCAAATGTGGGTGAGGTGTCGCAACATAGAGCCTAAGTATTCTATTTCCTGTTGTCAGCCACCGGGAATGTGCCATATCACCCGGCTCTCTAGTAATCATTTGAACACATTTCGTTCGAAATTGAAAGAACTCATCCCAAGTCTGATCCTAATATTATTGGAAGATCCGTATCAATAGCTACAAAACCAATCACTGGTAAAGACATGACATCGGATAATTGTTTTCCAATGGCCCCTTTAAATGCTTTGGGTCCTTGGGCTGTTCCGTCCAAATGAAGTATTAGTTGGCGAACGGCAACTCATTTGAGTGCAGTTGGCAAATGAACCACTGTACTGGCGAGAATACATGTGTCTCTAACAGTTTTATAACACCACCTCTGTTTCCGGTGTTAGTGACGGTTCCAACACAGCCACCACTCGAATGGTATTCACCGAAACCTGACGTTTGTCAAACAAGTTAATAATACTACTTAATATATTTGCAGCAGTAGATAATGGCGGTGTTACTTGTCCAAAATATTGCGAACCAGGCTCAATGATTAACACAACATGCTCTTCAACAATATGATGCAGTTTTCCTGCCGTGAAGTTCAACGTTCGGTCCTTACTTCCATCGAATTTAATGGAATCTTTCATTCGCAAATTTCGCTCTTTTTGACGTGCTCGTTGAAGTTAAATTTTATCAATTAGATTCTTACTGTCGGTTTCAGTGACAACGCCGGCAGCAATAATTGTTAAATGCTGCGGATGCAATAGCAGCACCGGCTCTGTTTGAGAGCCAGTACCGGTCGAGTACCTTGGTCAATGTGTCCACGCTGCGATGAAACTTCATTCAACTGAATCAAACGACATTTTGGCCTCTGGACTTGTCGGGGTCGGTTTAATTGATTCGCCGAAAAATACTATTGACCGAATCAATATTGGCTGAATGATATTTTCTCAAACGCCCAATGAAGTGCAATTTTGCCATCGTCGCCAATATATCCGCCTTTGGCCTTGCCGACGAGCTCAAGTCTCTGCCGGAACGACTGGCACGATGTTCGACTGACGCTCTGGTCAAGGCGTTGCCATTCTCGCGTTAGGGAATTTTTCAAACCATCCATTGACGTGTGTTTTTTATTGCAGGCCTTTGCCTTCAAAACGCTGCATACGCATTAATCCAGCAGATTCAAATCCGGCGAGAACGATGGCCACTGTTCGGCCGAAATGAACGCTGGTGCATTTTTACTCAACCATCTCTGCGTTCCTCTGACTTTGTGTGACGGTGAAGTGTCTTGTTGGATTGTTGGAATCTCGGAGCCAAAATATATGCGAGTCCACGGTAATAGCTTTTTCCCGGTAGATGTGCTGCTTAATTTTCACATCATTGGCGCCCATTGGCAGATAAAGGAGTGGAGACGCTCAAACCATAACCTGCGCGTCTCCTTGTCCTTGCAATTTATCGAGATATTCGGCGGAACTTCCCTTGAGCCAAACGCGATCATTTTGGCAATTCACGAACTACTAAATGACAAAATGTGTGCAGATCCTATACAAACAAACAGCCAAAACTGTGCATGTGGGATGAATCTGAAGATTACCAACAATCTAAACACTTCATCAAAATCCCAGACAGTTAGGAAACGAGATACAGAACGCACTAACGCAGACCAACCTCCTTACAAGTTATTGGATCAAAGAGAACCACTATTAAATTTAAGTCAAGATCACGTGGCTTTATTGAGCCAGAATTAAAGGGCTTCCTGTGGACAGCAACGACTCAGCGCTGATTCTAAACAGATGCACCGCCTTCGACGGGAACACGACTATCTGCTGCAACGATTTTACCTACGAACTCCGACCTTTTGTTCCAAAAGGGGTTCTGAAGAAACCGCTTTCGACGCCATCCACAATCTAGCCAATCTAGGGACAAAAGCTACAGGGACAATGATCACGAAACGTTTTACGTGGCCAGGCATTCTTGCCGACTGCAATGATTGGTCAAGATACTGAATTCCATGCCAGAAATCTAAGGTTAGCCGACATACCAGGAAAATGATTGGTACCGGATGAACCCATATATGTTAAACCTCAAATGATTACAGGTATTTGCTTACATGTATCGCCAGATTCACAAAATGGCCGGAAGCACACATCAAGGTTGAATCTACCGAAGACGCCTTACTTAATGGATGGATCGCATGATTCGAAGTTCCAGCAGCGATCACATCTGATCAGGAAAGGCAGTTGGAATCAATAATATTCAAGGAGTTAGCTAAACTGTTAGGGATCATGCTCAATGTACCAACGGACTCATATAGAGATGGCTCAAAACATTTGTGTGTCAAGGTTATTTGCGCTGGACGGATAGACTCAGCACCTTACTTGGACTCCAATTAATAGAACATTAAAGCGACCGCTGCAGAGATCCTACCTGGGTTATTAATGGGAGATTTAAATCTAATACAACTAGCTATACAGTTTTCCCTTTCCCTCTTTCGGGCAATTTGTGGATACCACGCCAAAAAAATCATTCCCTTTTTTGGCATCAAGGTATTTTCGGACGTCTTCGAATTGAAGTGCTGCTCAGCGACAAAAATAGGTGGTTGTCGGAAAAGATCTGGTGAATAAGCGGCATGGGGTAGCTCATCCCAGTTGAGTGCCTCCAAATAGTTTCCAGCCAATCTTCACCGATAATGAGTTGTCGTGGAGGAAAATCATCTTCCGATCTTTTGAATTATCCCCAGAGCACCGCGAGGCACATGGAAATGACTGACGCTTTTTACGTTCAGGTAGAAATTGCAGTCTTTAAATTGAGGAAATTAATCTCCACGTATTGTTTCTGATAAAATACTGGCGTCTACAATCATTCTATATGATTCGGTAGCCGATTTCTGCAAATTAAAGCAGAAAAGAATAGCATATGCTTCGGAATTCGGAAGTCGTTACTTAGATAATACTGAGAGATATCTTGTTAGATTCTGTAGACTAACGGCAGCTGAAGCTGACTAATATTGACTTATTCTTTACTAAGAAATGTATGCCTGATTCGTTAGCAACCATAACATAAACATAAAGCCATTATAACCGAAATCACTTTATATTATTGTTCAATTCATTAAATTTGTAGTATTCAATAAAAAAAAAAAAAATAAATAAATAAAACGCGGTTTTCTCAAATTTGCGGAAATTATAACTCAAAAAGTAATAATGAACAGATATTTATTGGGATGATCATATTTGAAGAGTGTTTTTTTGCATAATTAGAGAAAAACAAAAAATAGTGTATATTTTGTATTGCGGTTCTTAGAAAATAATTTAATGTAATTTAATTTTTGATTTTAGATGCATTTTTTGTTTGTAAATTAAAATCGCAAGAAATCCCGCAGTTGGAGAACTCGTGGTGGTAAATATAAGTAAAATATGATAAAATTCTAATAAAAAATCCAAACAAATCCGTAACATTGAGCCCCACCTTCTTCATTAATCATCTCATATTCACTTGATTTTTATCTGAATTCGTGTTTTTTATTCATTATTACACTCTTAATTCTTATTCTTTGTTGCATGATTTATCTTCATTTCTTATCTGCATTCGTCATCTTCATTCTTCTAAATTTACTGAAATTTACTTATCAATTCTTCATTGTTGTTCTATACATTTGACATCTTATTTTCTTTTAACTTTATTCTATACCTGAATCCTTGTTCTTTATTTGTGATCTTAATTCTTTATTTTCATTCGTCATCTTTTTTTTCTTCTTTTTTGTATTCTATTCTATTCTCTATTCTTTAGTCTTTATTCTGGACCTTAGTTGTACGTTTATTTTTGATCAATCTTCTTCTGCTTTTGTGTTGGCCTAGAAAAAATAATATTCAAAATTATTCATAGTTTCCTCATTTACCTTTATTCTACATCTGAATCCTTGTTCTTTATTTGTGATCTTAATTCTTTATTTTCATTCGTCATATTTTTTCTTCTTTTTTTGATTCTATTCTCTATTCTTTAGTCTTCATTCGTCCAGACCTTAGTTGTACGTTTATTTTTGACCAATCTTCTTCTTCTTTTTTGTTGGCCTAAACGTTAACCATCCATATAGCCAAAAAAAATCATATTCATAATTATTCATAGTTTTCTCATTTACCTTCTTCTTTATGTATTTAATAAAGCTTCTCTCAAATATCTATCTGCAGATACTTTGCATATTCCAATAAAAAATACGTGCAATACAAAAATAGCATATTGAAATTCTTTTTACGAATATGTTTAATAGCAAAACGTTACAGCTCAATCATTTCTATATAAATCTATAATGCGTTTACAAATATTCAAATATAAGCAGAATGAGAATATATTATATAATACACCGGCGTGCAAAACCAAAGTGTGCAGAATCTTCATCGTGAATTATAACTCTTTTTTTTTCAAAAAGATATGTACGCGCACACGAGTATTATTGAATATTTATTTTTGAGCTTTCGAAGCGAAACCGAATAAAACTATACCAATTTCAATATGTCGCAATCGTTCAACCGGAATGCTGACATCGCAAATTTGGTTTATTTTCTTTTTCTCGAATAGTGTTTGAGCGGTTTTATTTCTCTCTGAGTGGATATTCTATACTATATATCATATATAATGTATACGTTTTGTTATTGCTGATCTCTACAACATATATATGCATGTATAATATGTATATATGCTTCATGACGTGCACATATATATATATATATATGTAATTTCTGTACTCTCTATAGACCTATAGAGTGCTTGTACAATAAATATATTACACACAAAGTGAACACACATTTTACGTGAGCTCGAGCGCAGATGGAAAACGGGAAATAAAGATATAAATCGCGGTTGTAATGGTTGTGCGAAATTTAACACAAGTCATTACACGCAGAATGACCGAACTCACGCGCTCGAGCTTGTTGCATGATTGTTTTAATATGCCGACGCCGCATCCGTCGGCGTCATTTTACTATATACTTAAATAATCAGCAGTGTACATATTAAATAAATTAAAAGTATAATTATTGTTGATGGTTTATATTTACATATTAATAGACTTGATATAAATCATATGGAAATTTAAGATATTGGAAGTTTTGACCATCCCTCAACTTTAATAAAATGTTTTTTTCATTTATATAAAAAAAAAATAGTTTAATAATTTTCTCGGATATTCACTGAATTTTGGAAATGGAAATCAGGACTTCCTGAGGTCGAGTCCAGATATATAATTGTTGTCAAGCCTTCTGTAATCGGCTAGATTTTATGTGTTGATGCGCTGATCCGTATGTCTGCTGCAGCAACTGTCATTTTGTACTACTTTAAAAAAACAAAATAACACATTTGTTTCAAATGGAAATTTCAGAAAGCTTTATTCTATTTGTTAATTATGTTTTCTTTCCTAATTTTCAGATAGTTTTAAAAATCATAAGAAAAATTAATACAAACAACTAAAAGCATCCTCTGAACCATATACTCTATTCAACCCACGCAATTTGATGTTATTCACAATATACAAAGCAAAATCGAAATATGCATTTAGTTTATACAAAAATCATATATATATATATATATGCAGTATATACATATCATATATGCATGAATATATACACACGTACTCACATCACGCACACACATAATACCATATAGATAATCTGCTTAGCGGCCAATTTACGCCAACATTTTCAACGAACATGTCCTCACCGCTTCCAAACACAATCGCAAATCCCATAATCTGCTTGTTTATGCCATACATTTTATAAAACGGATTGCGTCCAACTAGAGCGTATATTTATATATAGAATATTATATGTACTATATATCTATATATAATATACATCCCATCTGTCGGGCCATTCATGCGCACAACAGCACATTATAATATACAATAAAATATTATGTTGTGTTTATATTATATTTCTATATAGATATATAGATATATTTTCAATGGTATAACATGGTTTATGCAGTTTGTGCGTGGTCCAAAGGAATTTGTCATCTGTTTTGACGGTTTGTGGTATATATATATATAATATAACATATATGGCAATAGGTCTTGTTCGCACATTGTATATATCTAATCGTACCAGTATTACATGACTGCTTTCTCTATATATAATATAATATTAAATATTATTATATATTTTTGCTATGGCGTGGATGTGGATGTTACAGTTTGAATTTATCACTTTTGTTGACATGCAATGTGTAAAATGTCAACCGCAGATATTATTTGTTTGCTTCAAATAATTATATATAAAATAGCTAAATGTAATTTTCTGGATTTGAGAGAAATTAATTTCAAGAGATTTTTGTTTTATTTTGTAGTATATTTAGAGGGTTGTGATAAAAATGCAAACATCTCGACAGTGCATTCTTCTTACCGAAAAAATTGCACTTGAGAAGAATTCAGTTTTCGTTAGTGATTGTTTGTCACAGTTACAAAAATACACTTAATATGAATTCATACCGCCGATTTGTAGCACGATGCATCACTGCGAGCGCGCTGTGATTCATCGCATTTGTACTGTTTTACAGTAAGTCAGTACAGCTGATAAGCGGTTATATTAGAATTAGGTGGGCTTTTATATAATTTATTATTTTGCATTTTTTTTAATTAAGAAACTAAGTGGCGTGCATTTCCATTGTAAAAAAATCCATGGTGTAAATTATGACAGTTCATAAAATCACATAAAATGGGTGCGGAGTGTAACACTTTATATCCACAAAATATAGAATTCACAATACACAGAAACCATATTTCTTTAAACATATAGGTTGTCAAATATCTCCCTTCCGCCTTTTTCTCTTTTAAATTTCGCGCAATACTATACATCATTTGAAAGGTCTTGACATAACCTACAAAACGACACTATGCATGGATTCGCGTTCAAAAGTTATAGACGTGTTAACATGGAGTTCACTAACGCCGAAATTCGGGCTATTTTGAAGTTTTCCTTTGTTAAAGGCGAATCCGCTAGAGAAACGTTCCGTGAGATTAATGGTGTTTTTGGGGATGGTACTCTATCACTTCGAAACGCGGAGGAATGTTTTCGACGATTCAGAGCCGGTGAAAACGACACAACATGGATAAGCCAGCCGGCGGAAGACCTGTGACGACGAATACCGATCAAATCACGGAAAACATCGAATTAGACCGGCATGTGACATCTCGTGACATCGCCCAGGAGATGGTAGTTAGTCACCAAACCATTTTAAACCATCTGCA
>JANSTU010038230.1:0-11213 GCA_027564075.1 Bolitophila hybrida | reverse complement strand
AAACAGGAATAATAGTTTCAGCAAGACAAGTTTCATTGCTTTTTTTATCCGTGCAATTTTTCTTTGTTTTTTTATTAATGGATTTAAAGAGCTTTACGCTCAAGGCAGTATACCGATTCAGCTGCCCGTAAGCGCTCTTAACTATAAATCAGAATCGAGCTGATAGAATTCTTCCTTAACCAGCTATTATATCACTTACCAGAAAACGCACTTAATGTAAAAGCGCTTTTTTCCTTGTATGGAAGTAGTGCGTTTTAACCAGATTGATGAGTGGGGTGGTGTGCAATGTAGTTATGAAGTTAAATAACATCATCAACATTATACTGGTTTAAAAACATTCTATTTCGCCGTTCATTAAATATTTTTTATAAAAAAAACGCCCTGCTATATACAGATAACTTTATAATTTTTTAACAGTAGAGAGAAAATCCGTATAATGATTAACTTTGTTTTGCATTATATAATGTATAATATAATCTGAAATATAATCTTAATATTTTTTCCATATTTACTTGTCAAAACATTGAATTAGTTATTTTCTGCAGAATTATCGACTGTAAAAAAAAAAATTAATAAAATATACACAATTTGTTATTTAAATTACCAAATAGCTAAAGCTAGTTTTGCAAGCATCTAAAAATATTGGTACAACTTCCTGAATAGTTCCATCTCGGACAAATGGCAATATATACTATATAAAAATATTTAAAATAAAAAATACAAATAAATAAATTGAAATTACACAACTTACAATAACAAAAACTGCAATAACAATTGGCCAAATCAATGTCAAAATAACTTTAATCGTCCAATGAATGGCCAACCAAGTCATAAAGATCAGACAAAGTGTTAAACAAATTGAGAAAAAGTCGAATGGCATTTTCGGAAAATGGATGTAAAGGTTGTACAGGTAACTGCAAATAATTTCCGGCTTCTGCACAATATTTTCGATTTTAACGAAAAAAAATATTTTACAAAATGATTAGACTTACAAAATCCATGCGACCATTTGTAGATGATTCTGATTTTGTAGGTTCGCCTTCAATTTTGATCATATTAACAAGATAATTTAATAATACAAATGATATAATTTAAAGAAAGAAAACAAACATATTCAAACTAATCGGTCAACAACATACAATATTTCATTTATTTCGCAGAGCCTACATTATATAAATAGAAACAATTCTGAAAAAATATTGTATAAGTGTGTTCAGAACTTCTGAACGCATTGCATTAATAAATCACGAAGTTTCAGTCGCAAGCTCTGTTTTCCTCCGCAAACTATGTGCGTCCGTTTATCTTCAATTTTAATGGATGTGTCCTCCCCGACTAAATTAATTGTCACACAACCCGGACTTTTCTGATCCATTTTAATATCGGTTATTCCGTCCTGCATAAGTTTCTTTAAAAATAGTTCCACGTCCAGGATTCCCCACTCGTATTTGACCTTACGCAATAGATCTTCGCGCGATGGTGCCAAGCGTTTGGAATCCTCACTAGAAGGACCTAAAACCTATTTAGAATAATATAATATTATTATACAACATTTCGAATGTCAGATCAATACCTGAATGTCGTGCATGTTATCCTTGACTTGAAGATAGCCGGTTAATGTGGACAAGTTTAAGCCAGGCTGTACTTCACGTGGTACGATGGTCTGGGCTACTTCTGGAGTTAAATATACGCGATTTCTCTTTCGCTTCAGTGGCAGTTTTATAACCTCTCCACGTTTAAATGTTATTAGTGGTTTATCCTTAAATATATAAAAAATATATTTATTTGATTTAGAATTTTGAAATTCTCTTATAATCTTACTGTAGGCGACTCAATTACAAGATCTGTCTTATGTGGAACCATTAAAGGGGGATGCACATAGCTTTCGGGAACAACGATAATTCCAGGTTTAAGTTCCTTTAGCAGTTTATTAGCTTGTTGAAAATTTAATGAAGTTTCAATTGGGCAGTATATTGCCTTCATTGCAAGTGGCTGGAATGGTGCTAATGCCTGTATGTACGGAAAGTCAGGTTCTAGAAAATAGAATATATATAGATATAAATATTATTGTATTGTCATGCAATTGTACCTGTAAATATAACCGTGTGAAGTGGATTAGAACCCCACATTTCGATAAAATGCACGGCGTCCCCGAAGCGAAGACTTGGATGTCCACAAAATACGACACAAGGCTGGTAAGACGAATTAGAGAATATTCATAAATTTGTTTAAGAGAAATCAATAAATACCTGTCTGAAATCAGTACTGAATCCATCAGAATAAATATGTTTAAAATGCTTTAAACGAGCATTTCTTACTAAACTAGCATGTGGAAACGGCTCGTCTGGGATATACACTTTGTTTTGTTTTACCGAACTTAGCCACTCTGCTAATATATTTGAATAAGCCAGTGAACTATCAGCAACGGGACTGATGAAAAACATCGGCACTTGTGACAAACCATGATTGTCCAGATTCGTGGACAAGCATTCAAACAAATCATAGACAACGCCAGAAGGATAGCATGGTATAAGCACAGATCCACCGTTACGCAGTGTCACACCGACGTTCATACACAGTTCTCCTAGCATACTGTCGGGGTTTACGTGGGGCGCCTGGGTCAGACCGGTCATAATGACGACATCTGCGTGTTTCAAGGCTGACTGGTTTATTGGTCGTGGATGTGTAGTCAAGGTTGACGAGCCACTTAGGTAACATATTTTCTCATGACCTGAACTCAGTATCCAGTTGCTCGAACCTAAGCAAAATCCAGAACTAACAGGTGTTACTTGAAGAGCTCCAAAAATATCCTATTTATTTTAATAAATGATTATATTAAATACGTGTAAATGCAGAAAATATGCCTTACAAGTTTTTCATCGTAGCCAGCAATCTGAACACGAGCTAAACTATTCTGGACAGCTTCCAAGTTAAACATATGCTTCCAGTTTTTCGGCTTGAAGCACTCAGAAAGTGGACTTGGTAGCATATGCTGCATCTCTTTCCACTGAGTTGCTACGTTGGCTTTTGGTGCTACCTCAATGTAATCGACAAGTTCTTCAAGAAAAAACCTTAAAATATGGTTTGTTGTATAACAAATATTTTTAAATGTATCTACAAAATACCTTCCAATTTGTAGAGTAGGTTCTGTTGCATATACAGTTCCTCTGAAACCGGTGTTTTCCGTTATATATGGAAGAGCTAACATGTTCATGTAATTTGAGATAAGAATAACGTCAATCTCAGAAAAATCAACAAGTTTGTCCAATGGGGCATTGAATTCTGGCGCAGAGTCAATAAAGACTCGTCCGCAGCATTCTTTCAGTTCACCGTCTGCTTGAGCATCGTGATCTCGTGAAGGAATCCAGTTGGGTAAAGATTGAAATCGGGCACTCTGAACCAGTGGAAGCGGAAGAAAATCTAGAACCGTTTGAGACGATAGACCGCAGTCTAGCATTATCAGAAGCTCTTTGAAGCTAATTATGTAGCATGGTTTTGCTGGGTCCCCACTGAGACAGTACTGCCGATTAAAATATACAAATTTGTTAGACTGCATTTTGCTGTACATTTTTGACAATATCTTACCAGTTTCATTATACCAAAATTAACTATTCACTTATTTAACTGGTAATTAAGTTATTGTTACTTTTAGTTTGTTTTGATTTTATCGGCGTTCATTTGCCTGTACATTTTGATTTCTGACATATATAAATAAATAATAGTGACATTTACTTTCTTATAAGATATTTATAAAATGTACTATTGTGAATGTTCTGATAATGTATTTGTATTTATAGGTTAGAAAAGAAATTGTTTTCCCGCTAACGTGCCTAACTAATAAATGTAATGATGATATGAAGTTGAAAATATTGCAGAAAGCAAATGTAATGTGGTTTGAACCTGGTCTCACCGGGTGTAACCTGTAGTTTGTAAGATAATTTATAACGGCATTATTATATACAATACATACATACATACAAATATACATTTTAGCTCACCGAAAAAAATGCACACAAAAAATAAAATTAAATCACATTGAAAAAAAATATTACTTACCAAAACAAATCATATGAAAATCGAAATCAGAAGCTTGACGGTACTATTCCGTCATTCCCAAGGGTTGTTTTCCCTTAGCGTGATTCAAAAGGTTTTGTCCATAGGTTGTTACACCATTTTCAACCAGCTTGGAGTTCAATTTTCTAACTTCTAACTTTACAGTTCACATTTAAATTAATTGGAATGAAAATACATTTTGCGGTGAGAGATTTTGATAAATTTGGATTGCAAATTAAAATGATGCGGTGTGCGCTAAATTTGGAACCATACAACTGGCTACATTTCATTCCCACCTGATTTCTGTCAGTTAACCACGTCATGAGTGAAATTGTGCAGTGACACCTTTAGCACCTGACTTCAAGCAGCTGCAGATAAACATCGTGGCAACGACGCTTGTCTGTATTTTGCCTTCCAAAAACAGACGTTTGTGGGTTTTTTTAAAGGGCCAAATGTCTGGGGAAAAATTCAGAAAATAATGTTGGTAATTTGCCTTATTAAGGCCAGGGGATGTTTAGAGCGAGGAACCTAGACAATTGTCGAATAAGGACAGACACAAATGACTGATGCACAAAATAAACGTAATAATGTTCGTGAATTTCACACATGCAAAATTATCAGTATTTTGTGAAAAAGTCAAATAGGCTAAAAATAATTGGGTATAAATGATTTTCGGATGTAAAGCATTGGTTTAACTTCCATTACATTTTCGTGATTTGTTCAAAATTAAAAAAACCATCTAGTAAATGTTGCGATCAGACAGTTTTGAAAAAGTGACTGACTCAGAATAGGCGTGCTGACTTCGAGGGATGGCAGATCTGCAAGGGTACCTCATCCAAAGATCATCGTTTTATGCCTGAAGACTTGCCGTCATGTGAACTATTACCATTTACACGTTTGTTGCAGGACATTTAGCCTCAAGGTACTCGGCATTTCTACCACCGAGGAACTTGGATACGAATATTGAAGACCGTTTTACAAATAAGTACTCGTCGCGTATCGATTCGATTAAAGTTTTGTAATATGTGCTAAATGTATCAGTTATAGATAGAGGAGATAATATAAACGGGATAAGTCTCGACGTGTCACTGGAAAATAAAAATAAATTGTATTTTTGCTCCGGTAAAACTCCTGCCGAAAAGTTTTTATGAAATGCCGGAACGCGAACATATTGTTTTTTTAGCTTCATTAAGATAAAAATTGCAGAACGGACAAACTTTAAATATATTAAGCTTTGCTCAAATTATTTGAATCAGAATTTTTTTCAATATATTCATACAAAATTTCAATGTTTAAAAAATAATACTTAATAGGGCAAAGCAAACGGCCAAAACTTGGAATGTTTTGTATCTGAAAAACCAACTGTTCTTACTCCAGTATGGTAAGACTCCATTACAGCTAGTTCATCTTCTGTTAATTTGAAATCAAAGATTTCAATGTTTTTTTTTAGATTTTCCTTTTTGTCTGACTTTGGAATGGCGACGGTTCCTAAATCAATCTGAATATAATAAAAAAACATTGTTATATTAATTACAATGATAATATACTAAATTTAATTTTACCAAAAAACGTAACACTACTTGAATTGTAGTTTTATAGTATTTGTCTGCAATCGCATGGACTTTCGATTCAAAAACAAAATCGGGTGTTTTTGCCTCAGAATTGACTTTCACAAGATAATGAGTATTTACAACAATGTTGCGTTCTTTACAAAATTTAATAAGTTGTTTCTGATTTAATGCTGGCGAACATTCAATCTAAGTATAATCAAAATAAGAAAAAAAAGTTAGGAATCGTATTGAAAAAAAAAATACCTGATTGCTGACAGGTTTAATTTCAGCAATTTCCAAAATTCTGTCGATTTGTTCACTATTAAAATGCGACAAGCCAATGCTCCGCACGAGGCCTAACTTAACTAACTTTTCCATAGCCTTCCAAGTGTCGACGAAATCAACATCACTGCAATTTTTATATATACATTAAAGAAATTGTTGTTGTTCTTGCAAATTACAACTTACCTGACTGCCTGTGTTCCGTCTGCATTTTTCGGCCATTTCTCTTCATCAGTTCTATGAACAAATCCGACTGGAAAATGCATAATATACAGATCTATATAATCTAGACCTAAGTTCTCCAAGGACTTTCGGCAAATGCGCTCAACATGCTCGGGTTCGTGGAATGTTGACCATAGCTAATGAAATAATTTTATTGCAGAAGTAGATTTAAATTATGCAGACAAATACCTTCGTTGCGATAAACACATCTTCTCTAGTGATCGTTCCTTCATCAATCTTATCCAAAATAGCACGTCCCAATTCATGTTCGTTCCCGTACAAATATGCCGTATCAAAATAACGATAGCCCAGATCAATGGCATCTTTAACTGATTGAATGCCATCCGCACCCTTCAAATAAAAATATAGATAATTTTATACTAAGTAAAATTTAGTAAGACAGATATATTAAAATAATTACACCGGACGTGCCAAGTCCAAGAGATGGCATTTTCAATCCATTGTTTAAGGTAATAGTAGGAGCCGCCATTATAAGTATGTAGTTCTTGCTATCAATTATAACTAAGCCAATATCTAAATATCATTGCTTTATATGTTTTATTATAGGTTATAAAATCATATTGCGAAATAATCAAACAGCAATCACTTGAATTTTGGAAAATACCTTGAATGTAATCTCTAATCTGAAAAAGATATGTAGTATATGTGTTATGAGAAGTGAGAATTATAAGAATCTAATTGGATTTATTGTGAAATGCCTTTAAATTTGCATATAATGATTAGAAGACAACTTCATTTATATTTATAATTTTGACATTTAAAAAAATGTGCGAACAATTTTATTTGTGATTGAAAATATTAATTCAAAATACTGTAAAAGTGCCTATAAATAAAAAAATCATGGACGAACAGGATGAAATTATCGAAGAGGTAATATAAAAAAAAAAACAACTTTTTTATACAAATTACATTTTTGTTATTATTTGATGTATCTTTGATCCATTACAGATCCCAATATATCTATCCAAGGCTCTTGTCGATAATTTGTTTATATTCCAATATCCTGGCAAGAAGCTAGAGTTTAATTTCGACAATGCTGACGTTGTTAAAAGCTGCGTAAAACCACTAAATCAAGATGTCAAGGTAGATTTTGCACTGAATACGGCCTCCTTGCACTACGATTCCTTTAAAGGAGAACAATTTGCTATTGCGGCCGATGGAAATGTAAGTCCTATAAATTCTTTGTAAAAGAACTCTTGAAAAAAGTTTATATTAATTCAAGAAAAACGTTCGAACGGAAAAACCGTCGTTTCGCAGTGGTACAATGGATCGACAAAGCTACGTCAGCACAAAACCAATGGAAAACATAAATCGCTACGTACTGGGCATATTCCAGGACAAGGAAGTACATGCGTCACCGGTGACGGGTTAGTTTAAATAAAATAAAAGTATTATACATATTTATTTCAACTACATGTATAGGAATTTTACAAATGCGGCCGAGTTTTTCATATTTTGACAAATCCGACAAGCGCACAAAGGCTGAACAAAAGGCCGAAAATGAGGCTGACCAGGAAGAAGAAGAAGCCACGCAAATCACCGTGAAGTTTGCACGCACTGAAAACGATAGCATTCGAAAAGCACGAGAGAAGTCCTTTAATTTCATTTCGCAGAAAAACGCTGAGGAAGCATGGTGTGAAACAATGTGGTATGGCAAAGATTCTCAACAGGCTGAACTAGAGCGTCAAAAATTATTTGCGGTTACAAACGATTCTATGGGTTTGTAAAGTAAAGTATTTAATCAAGCTAGATTTTTCTAAAATTTACTTTTCTAAATAGGTCATTCTTTAAGTCTTTCAAGCTCAGATTACATTGATGCACTCATACCAGCCGAAAAGAATGACCATAGCATTGAAGCACTTCTTCCAGCGAACGTTGTTAGCATGTCACAATTGAAGCTTATGTCACTATCCGATCAAATCCGGGTGATTCTCAAGGATGCAAAAGTGGTTAATTTTAATAAGATTATAGAACTTCTTAACGATAAATCAATTTCTAATGAAAAGGTATTAACTTTTATTTTCAAAAATCAGTAAAATAAATAAATAAAAAAAAAACTCTTTTATAGATTTTACGGACACTACCTTCTGTGGGTATGCTTGTCCTGGGTAACTGGGTCGTTTTGTCAGAAATTATTTACCCTTCCGATTCCATATCCGGTACCAATGGGGTTCCAGCCGATCTAATGTGTAGAGCACGAGATTATATGGTATTTAAACATTTTCTTATCGCATAACGACAATATGTATTTATCTTGCTTTCAGTTGTATCAACTTTCAAAGGGAGAGTTCATTGATCGCCGGAAAATCGCAATTACCACTCAGATTCCTCCCGACGAAGTGAAGGAAATATTGTTGACAGTGGCCAGACCAGAGCCGACCTTGGGATGGACTTTATTATTGCCACCAGATGCTGCATTCGATGAGAAATATCAGGAAATTAAACATCGCCAGGATGTTTACTGGCGTGCCAAAGAATTGAAATTCCAAGAAATGGAAGCGGAGAAATCTCCAAAACGTACGAGAAAAAAGTCCGTTCGCGAGAGTTTTTCCAGTAAATAGTTTTTAAATTGATAATCAAAGTGCTTTTTTATAATAAATAATCTATTAGAAAAGTTATGTCCATTATTAATTTATAATGCAAAAACAAAACAATCATATATTTGAATAAAACAAATCAAATAATTTAAGTTTTAGGTTTAGGTTTAAATGTTTCAGTTACCAGATACTAAAATTAACATATTTAGTTATTTACGTTATTTGAAATATTGAATCATATATATAAAATTTATTTTTTATATTTGTGAACCTTATTTCAAAATACAGTAGTACGTCATTTACGCGCGTCATTAAAACTACGACTGCAGAACATATAGGAGCGACAGAGATTCACGTGAATATGGTGTATCTATAACATACTACATTTCCACATCTGCAACTTCGAAACACAATCTCTCGAGAACGTTATGTTGTCATCGAAAAATACAAGGCGGTATATGATTCTCCTCGGTGTATTTTCCTAAATGCTTATCATTAGATTGGGATTCCAGAGTCCACTTTGGAATAGTTGATCGAGCACCTAAATCTTTAGTTCCGCAGAGAAAGTGTAATCTGGCAAATGAAAACCCACGATGATTGAAACTTAACCGTTTCATTTCCATTTTTAAGGTAGGGATGCCAGAGAACACAATATATTAGCCCAGGCGAGGAGGATTGGTATCCTACGTTTTAAAAGTTAACAGCGGGTGAGTAATAACTGCCAGATACTGCCTGTCTATTTTAATGGATGGATTGGATGAAACGCGGAAATTGTGATTAAAAGTCAAATTCGCGACTAGATTAGAGCAGTATTATCAGCTTACGTCACAAATTAACTCGGCCGGGAGTAGATAGATCGCGCTCTGACCAGTGAGGAGTTTTACCTTACAGGATAACTCAACTGGTAGGTAGTACCTCGGTAATGCCAAATGTAATGTTCGTAACCAGCCATTACGCCAATATTCACAATTTTATTTGATAAATGTTCCTGTTTCCTGTTCCTGTTTATATATAAATACTATAAAATCATACACTAATGTAATTTATATTTTAATGTAAATACACACCAAGTTCAATTTTGTAAAAAATATATACACGAACAACCAAAAATAACACATGTATATGCACACACTGATACGTATCAAAGCTATAAAATAAACAATAAAATAAAATAAATTATTAAAGTGAAATTATAATTAAAATGTACAAATAACAAAAAATATTACATTATTTTAATCATAATTTTTTTAATTATATTGCTAGTATATATTTGCCAAGTTTTTGTGCTTTTCACCTATAAATTTTTCTAAAAATTTTCTTTCACAGCAACTGGAGCCTTTGTTTCGCCGTGTGTACCGATACAACGATACATAATACACACACAATACTCGTAACTCGAAGCGCACACTTATTTAATTAAAATAACTTTCATTAATTATTACCAATTTAAAAAACAATCTTCTTCTTCTTTTGTGCATAATTTTTTTTTTCAAGTTGCTATATTACGCCAGGTTTAGTTATACCTGGAACTTTTAACATAACACTAATTTAAATAATAACTAAATTAAATAATTAAAAAATAATAACAAATTAATTGTCCTAAACACCATCCTAAAAAACAGGTCTAGGTGTACCTAGACATTTGAATATCTTCAATTCAATTTTGCAAGCGGCAACCTTTGTGCACACACCACGTAAATACCAGGTCTAGAAGTACCTGGAAAATCGAGTATAATAATATATATTTTCATGCTAGCGGCAATTATTGTTCAAACCAATTAAATGATATATTTTGCTAACAATAAATTATCTAAACAACCACACCCCTAGTACTGCACACAGGCTTCACTCAATAAGTCCGTAGGATAACTAAGAAAAACACATTTTTTTTGGAAAAAATCGATCTTATTCATCAACATACATTCCTTCAAGAATGATACAATCAGTCCAACGCCGCTCTAGCATTTCGACACATTTTTTGTAAAACCATTTGTCTTTGGCCTCAAAATAAGCTTCAGTTTCAGCGTTCACCTCTTCATTCGAGACAAATTTCTTTCTGGAGAGCATTTTTTCAGGTCTGCGAACAGGTATCGATCTGGAGAATACGGTGGGTGCGGAATTAATTCGAAGCTCAATTCGTGCAATTTGGCCATCGTTACGATCGACTTGTGACACGGTGCAATGTCTTGGTGAAAGATTTTTTTTCTTCATGTGTGGCCTTTTTTTTAAATATCTTCCTTCAAACGCACTAATAATGCCATTTAGTATTCGCTGTAGATTTTTCTTCCTCTCTCAAGGTAGTCGATGAACAAAATTCCGTGCGCATCCCAAAATCCAGACCTAACCTTACCAGCCGACTTTTGCGATTTTGGCTGCAGTCCACTCAGCTGACTGCCGTTTTGACTCTGGAGTGTGGTGGTGTATCCATGTTTTATCCATTGTCACATACCGGCGCAAAAAGTCCTTTTTATTCTGGTTAAACAGCTCCAAACAGCTCTCAGAATCATCGACACGTTGTTGTTTTTGGTCCACTGTGAGCAGACGCGGCACC
>JANSTU010038219.1:0-11215 GCA_027564075.1 Bolitophila hybrida | reverse complement strand
TATCGCTTTTTGTAAATAAATGTCATTTTCTATGAAAAAAAAAATTGGAGACCTTACTTTATTGTCAGCCCTCGTAGTTTCGAAGTACTGTTGGGATGGAAGTGTGTGAATTTAGGGAACATTTAAGGGAATATACCTGGCTTATAAAAAAAAACATAAGGTATGATAAATAGGACAATAACTCATTTAGGACGATTCCGAAGTTACGTTTTTTTGCCAGGTTATGGTTCGGCTAAGGTTGGTCAATGTTCGTGCGAGACGGTGTTTATATGGGAAGAATACTGATTTGGCTTTGGTTGATTTTACATTTTTCAAAGTATAAGTAGAAAAATAGTGGCCATCATTTACTATTTTTTTACTCTATGTACCAAAAAGCGAAAATATAAATAATTATTAAATTACATAATTTCAACATACATTGTCCATGTTATGAAATATTAAAAATATGTCTGCGATTTAAGAGATATATTACTCAAATAAATAAATAATAATAAATATTGTAAAATGAAATTTTCATGATGTCAATCCATTTGTAGAAATTCGACGATATTTATTGAGTGCCACAAAAGTATTGAGGATTCAGAGAGGCATTCAGTGTAACTTGTTCTATATACGATAAAAGCTAGTGTGCACCACTAATTAACAAATTACCACAAAGGAAGCTTAAACTGGAAAATGAAAATCCACGGAGATTGAAACTTAATTACTTTGAAGTAGTTTTGCGTGCTTCAGTTCCGTCGGTTAGGCCAAACAAGGGAAAGCACAGTACAAGCTAATTACTGCCCATTGGCTGAAACACGGGGCTGTGGTTTTATTAATTATTTGCTTTTCAAAGCAACACCTTGCTATTCTTTTAGACCTATATTAAAAGAAACTAGTTCTCCTACCGAAATTTGACAAATCGTCAGCGTCCTACATGATACAATCGGTAATAAGCAGTATTTTACCCTTCATAAATTTTTGCTGTACTTATTCGACAATTGTCTGGGTTTCTTGCTAAAACATATTATTGAATGTATGTGTGGGAAAAATACATCAATTTGGGTACCCTCTACGAATATTTATGGAACAATCATCAGAGTTGAGATCCCCGGTGTACGAAATGTTCCTCAAACAGCGATTTAAAACGCACTGTAACGTATTGTCGTTCCTCCAAAGATAACCATCATCATGAAAGAGCTGTATGTTGGATCTGCTTGTCGCATCTTACATAATGGCCAGCTATCAGACCAGCTTTGTTGTGAACAGTGGAGTACGACAGAAATATCTTCTCTCGCTTTTTGCAATTAGGAGCAAGACAACTTAAAAGCCGTCTAATCATTCGCGAAATAACAAAGAATCAAAAGTGACTGTGGAATGAGTGTTGACAGAGTAAAATTTCCATCACCGACTGAGAAGCCATGATAGAGTTAAAGGATTTTTGAACTCCGTGGGTTCTGATATATTTGGTTCCTTATTAAAAAAATCTTGGTTTCCTTTCTTACAATTGATTTTTTAACACCTTTTTAAAGCACCTACGACTATACTTCATATATGCCCGATTATTAATTAAAATCATATTTTATGAGATGTGTTTGTTTTACGCAGAGATTTGAAGTCACCCAGGAAATTGCTAATGCCACCTCAGTGGTGAGACAATTACGTGACGAGGAAAGCAAATTGCGACAGGAGAACATTCAGCTTAAGGTAAGCCTTTTTTCAATAATTATTTTTGAACAAACTTTAACCGATTTATTTATATTTTAGGAGCAAGTGCTACGATTACAATTGTCTCTTGAAAAAAATGAAAAATCAATCAAATTGCAAAACCAGAATAAATCCTATTCACCACCACAACTTGCCGAGCAACAGATGCCATTGATTTACATTATTGCTGCCATTGCCATGGCCTTTTTTGGTCTCATCCTGGGAAAATTCGTGTTCTAATATGATTCTATTATATGTACACCTACCACAAATTTATGTGTCGATGTAAGAATAATCAAAAGCAAATGATTGGTAAAAATTCACACATATAAACATTCAAATAATATTTAAAAAAAACAACCTACCACATCTTAAGGCCATCTATTTGTTATCTTATATTAAAAAAAACAACCAACATATACACACACATTTAACTACTTACGAGAAACTGTTGTGGCGGTCGCGGGGTTCTTTTTGTAAATCATTCGAATTTAGTATTATTTGTTCGTCTCTACTTACACATTAAACCGGTAATTCTTTTTTTTAAATTATTTAAATGGCACATCTACTTTTATTTCAATTATCACATCATGTGTGTACATTTTCATATATACACACTGTTTACATTTTGAAAAATTGATTTTTGTCCTTTTATATATAATTTGTGTATTATTTTATTTTGTTATTATAAATGTTTTTTAAAGTGCGATGGCCATTTCTTTGCACTTTGCATTTCTATAACCTTTTTTGGTCGTTTACACTGGATTAATTAAGTACATTCATACGAACTACCGAATTTAACAATATTATAAAAACAACAAAACAATTGTGACAGAATATCAACTTTCGAATTAACTAATAATTATCAATTTTTTTGATTAGTAATTTTTTCTTTCTTTTAAATCAGGTTAACTATTTATACGTGTACATTGTCCTTATCTATATTAGTGACCATATTAAATCATATACACGCATAAAGTGCTCATTTCTTCTTTACAATCTTCGCAAGCTCTACAGAAGTGATGTCAGGCCACGTTTTTCAACATTCAAAGAAGCAGAAGATTGTTCAAATGTTTTGAATGCACACAAACACACATACACAAACATAACCATGCAAATATGCTTGATACTATAATATAAACAAAAAAAAAATGTATAAAACTTTATGTATAATTATATTATTGGACATGTTTAAAACACAAAAAAATATCTCGTGTATGTTTTCATGTCTATATGTACTTTATATCGTTTTTTTTGTGTTTTTATTTCCAGTTCTTCTACTGAGAATATACATTGTTAATTAATTACCAACAGCAAAATGTGTAGAAAATGATGTTAAATTTAGAATAATAAAAAAAGTATATAAATCTACAAATGCTTGTCACAATGAATTGTCAATGGTGAGTTATACGCATACAAATGCTTATGACAAGGCAGTCGATGGAGGAAAAAGTGCAATCTTCTTCTTGATTGTGGCTTTTGTTCGTTCGCGATGTCGTTGGCACTGCAATATAATCATGTGGGAATCAAGTAAAGTGGCGTTGGAGACACTTGACCGGACTATGAAAGATATACGCAGCAATCAAAATCGTTATGGAGGCGCGATGATACTGCTGGCATAAAAAATTCAGTATTTCCCGTTATCCAAAAGATGAGCAGCTGCGAATGAAATAAACGCTTGCTTAAAGTCATAGAATTTAGAAGCCCACCTTCATATTAAAAACTAAATAAAATAAAATTATTGATATATTAATAAATGAACATAAATAGTTTTATCAATAGACAAACACTGTCAAATAAACATTTAATAATATAGTAATGTAATTGTAAAAAATTCACGACTGTGTTGGAATGATTTCTTCCCGATTTATAGACAACAATGCATCTGTGATGCCATAGTAATCGATCATTTTCTGACAATGTTTTGGATTTAAATTAGGAACCAACTGAATCGTTCTATCGGTCTTATTATTGATTTCGTCTTTTTCTGGCAATCGAACATTCGGTGCATCGTTCTCGCCTTCCTCGAAAAATAGTGCACCATCTCTATATAGAAACGCCAACTGAAAAACATTGTCAACGGTATACATAAAATCCACTGGGTCCAGGACGAGTTGCCAGAATGGAATTGGTACACCATTGTTCTTTTGTAGAAGCTATATAATATTAAAAGTTTTATTTTAGAAATGTGTGATTTTAAAATCCGAAAAACCTTGGTAATTTGATTCAGTACAATGTTGACGCTGTGTGCCTTCTTTTCTTCTTTTTGTAACTGATCTACTGTTTGCGGTTTTAGTTGCTCCGACTAAAATTGATAAGGTAAGCTATAATTAAAATAATGTTATAAATCGACTCCTACCGATTGAGTTTTTCTGCGCTGTTGCCTTTCTTTTTGTACTTTAACCACAACTTCTGGTTCGTGATCAAATGTTCCCAACATTGACTGTGAGTATTTAGACGTATGCGCAATAGAAATGGCTATTTCGGCTAAATTGTCCCAGTTCTCATGACCTCCATCGTCTTTTACTAAAATATTTTGCTAAAAAAAAGAAATTATTTACTTTATATAAATTTATAAACACATTACTTACAAGAACATTATAGAACTCTGTGTCATTAAACTCTGAACTACCCAACTGCTGGAGTGTGTATCCCATCAGTTCATGGCTCATTTTCATAACCTGTGCGTCCATCACCACTTCGGTGGTGTTCTCTATACGATCACGTATTCTGCCCTCTGAATTGATTTCGTCAGATAGTTTGATAATCTTTGAGATTCGTTTAAGTGTATCAAAGGCATCTTCTGTTTCTGCGCTATTACCTAGGAATTGAATAATAAATAATATATCCTCTAATTATAGGTAAACAACCGTGACATATTCAATACACAAATAAACAATTCTAATCATACCAATATCACCGCCTAAATCAAGAAGCTCTTTGTATTTCTTTTTACGAATGTTGCTGCTGTTGCGCGCCGTTGTCGATTCGTCCAGACTCATTATGTGATGTCAAGTGTTCCAAGAACTTATTGATAAATAAAACTATTCTAACATGTAATACAGAAAATTGTTTGGAAGAGTCTTTTATTCTTATTATTATTTGTCAATTTCATCATATATGCATAAAAATGCGCGAAACGAGAAAAGCAAATAAATTAAATGTACTGAAAATCTACTACGTTAATATTTTTCCAGATGTTTTGAAACTTTGGGTGTTATCTTATTGATGCAGAGTGTCGCCTCTTGTGGAAATTATTAGAAATTTGAGAAGTTGCAATGTTGATGTTTATGTCTTAACTTAATATAACACAATAAAATTAGCAGCTAAAATATATAAAATGCCTTTCATCATCTTGCTGCTAGTCGCACATTAAATGTTTTGAAGCATTTTTTGTATGTGTTAAATGTGTATTTTAAATTGGCAGGGTATATTAGTGAGGTTAAAGACGATCAAAAAAACGATCAACAAAGACAAACTTTAATTTATGCGGTACGTGAGTTGATATAATGTGAGCCAGTATAACTTTTATTTTGTAAACATACAATTTTTGGTTATTTCAAAAATATTTTATATACCTTTTCCACAAACAATACCAATATCAATATTTATGTAACATTTATGTTATTAATTATTTCTGATGTTTGACATTTATTTTGTATTTTCTTAAAGATTTTAGAGCACAACTCAAAATGTAGAAATATATGGAGAGATTTCTTATATGGTTTTTACCAACACATATGTAAAAGCTAAAGCGGCGGGCGCTAGCTTTATGTCTATGTTTTTTTGCGAGAGGGAGAAAAATCATACAATTTTAGCATGTGCACGAGTGAATGTATATGGTTAGTGGTAGTGGAGTTTCTATTGCAATCTTCTGAATATATATTAGATCCTGATATGGCACCATTTGGTGATTCGTTAATATAATATTTCGGCAGAAAAAGTTATTGCTGCCTAGTTTGGAGGTAGGGCTGCTACCTTGCCGCTTCCAAACAAGCGGTTTAAATCGGTAGACCACACTACCAAAATAAGAAACATTTATATGCGGCAACCTGTAATCCGCGCTTACTGGGACTGGGCACACTGCCGTTGACTCTATAAGAGAGTTCATCCGCCTCCGTGCTACATTGCTTACCTGGTAATAAACAACACGCTCAAAATTCGGTTTTCGCACGTATAAAAACAAGTTTGCACTTGCCGAAGGTTGGCGACTGAATGATAAATCCGTTTCGGATAAGCAAGGTAACTCGATTATTTTTAATTCCGTTTAACCCACAGATATACACAGATAGCTGCGGGCCTATTCTGAGTGAGTCACTTTTTAGAAAGTGATTCACTTTATCGAACGATATCCGCAGGACAGAAAGTGGTACTGCCAAAATCTTCAAATGACAAATCAATCCGACCCATTTCGAACATAGTTTTACTTAGGGCCACTAACGCTATTCGTAGGACAAAAAGTGGTGGTGGTGATTGCGATCGTTTTAATGTATTACATGTAAAAGGTTTCGCCGGCATCGACAAAGAATGTTTTTGCAACAAGAACAGCTTTAGTAATTTTATTATTTCATTGGCAATAATTATAAACAAATTATTTAGTGAATGTAGTGTTTGAAGTGTGAAATGGGGAACACGATTCGGCAACAGAAAACAACTAGAAAAAGCAAACTGAAAATGATTAAAACATGAATTAAATAACAGCAACTGAAGTGCGTCTCTAGAACTCAAAAATTAACCTAAAAATTAAAATAATTAGAAAAAAACAAAAATAGAAACAATACACATGCAAATTGACAATCACATTTGTAAATCTCGTAGTATTCGTATACAACCATACCATACATACACACACCACACACACTCTACTTCACAATTTCTGTCAAAAATATACTTCATTATTTCTTTGTTCATGAAATGTCAACTATTATCTATCTGTGTTATATCTGTGGTTTAACCTGTTTGTTTGTGTTCCCACTAGTGTTTATGGTATGACTTCGGTATGTTATCTTTTTTATTCTATTATTTATTATGTTTATAAAACGCAATTGGCAACTTCCATGCTCACGAGATGGCGTGCAAATCTACAATTTTGTATGGTAAATTACCATAACAAAGACTTTAATTAATTGTATTACTTATCACAAAAAACATTATAAACATATTTAGAACATATTCAAGAGTATTTCCTACTAAATTATCTTCAAAAATATTACTTTTTTATGTGTTAAATGTGTATTTCAAATTGGCAAGGGTATATTAGTGAGGTTAGAGACTATCAAAAACAATCAATAAAGACAAACTTTAATTTATACGGTACGTGAGTAGATGATTTGTGTCCCAGTATAACTTTTATTTTTATAAACATACTGTTTTTGGTAATTTTTTATTATTTTGTATACATCTGCCACAAACAATAACAACAACTTTGCTCGTATGTACGTTGTATGGTAATGAGTTAGACAGTTTTTTACCCCACAAAATGTAGTTCCACTTCGTTGGAAGTTGCCTATAATAAACTTGATTCTAAATTCTAAAACGTGATATTTGTTTCAAAATATTCCAAGAGAGGCGACACTTTCAGAGTATGAGGTTTTAGTTTTCTATTGGGACATAACATCCATAACATGAGACGGCTAGCTTGTAAACAAAACACCAACGGGTTTTTAAGGCGTAATTTACTGTTATTGTACTAGTTTCTAAAAAAATCCACGAGAGGCGACTCATTCCGCAATATAAACTTTTTCACGAAAAAAGCAACTAGCAAACTAACATAATAAGAGTTAATTACACTTTCAACGTGTTTTAATCTTCACAATACATCGCATATATTAAAAAAAGCTCTGTTTAATATTTTAATATAACATTTAATTATTATTTACACATTATGTATTATATACATTAATACAACTTCACAGATTTGAGTAAAACTCTACCTAACAACTAACTATATAAAGCTATAGATAATATAAATAAAATACAAAAAACAATATTATTTAAATATACACGTTGCAAGCAGAAGCAAAAGAAGAACTTAATCTAAAATATATAAGTCGTTTACGCTTGCTGCTGCGTTATGCTATTCGTTCAGATTCTTAACAACAGACTTATTGTCATACGATATTTCTTTATCGGTAACGTTGAGCGGCACTGTTGTTATTTGACTAGCTGTTTTTGCCTTTGGTTTGAAAATGATTTTCTTTATGTTTTGGAACGGAGTGTCAAAGAATATCGTCAGCAAAATGGAGGCAATGGCAATAGAGAGCAACTCATGGAAGTTGAACTATAATATATGAAAAGATAATTTTTTAAAAAAATAAAATAAAATATAAAATATAGTGTTATAGTTTTATTTTTACCGTGGCAGAAATAAAAGAATAGTAGCCAGCATGTCTTGTCCTTCCGACGTTATAGAAGAAAGCTGGAAACTGTGTCAGATAAATAGCGTACGAAAGACGGGTAGTGATCAAAAATCCACGCCAAGACAAAACATCACTGAGTATTGCTATTTTCAAAAAAATATTTTATTAAGTTAATTTAAGAATATTTACTTTTTTCTTACTGTTGTATCCCAAATGTGAGGTAAACACAATCCATGCGAAAACGCCACACCAAGTCATCGGGCCAAGTGCAGCGTAGATGGCCGCATGATATTCATTGTACACATAATTAATGCTACCCATCGGCGCTGGTCCGAAAAGGGTTAACAGAAAGAGTGTAGTGCTGACGTACCAGCCCACTCTCAGTTGGTTCTATAAAAGAGATAAACATTTTTAAGTAATTACAATAATTCTTTCTAAATCCTTTTTACCTCTGTTAGTCTCATGTCCTTATACGTTCGAAGAGCATATCCTAAAAGAATACCCAATATGTATATGGTGGCTCGGTAAATTGGTTGCGTGTACATCAGATCGGCAGTTTTGAACATTTGCTTAATACTGTTGAAAACCGATAAAACATTTTTAAAATACTAGTTCTTTCAGAATGACTTAAGATTACTTACGATGTTCCAAAAAACACATAGTTGTTAAGTTCATGTGTAACGGTCACTTGGAACCGTAAAATCGTACTGATGACGGCTAAGGCGAGCAGGAACATAGCTCCTCGCTTGGGCCACTTCCACAGCAACAAAACTAATGGTGGAGCCACGAAAAACAGCTGTGTGTCAATGCCCAGATGATGAGTATGGGTCAAACACTAAAAGATTATTGTTTAAATATAACGTTCAAAAGAAATGTTGACAGTAACTTTTGACAGGTTCCTTACCATATTCTCGAATCCAAAGTAATTGTGAATAAACATCAAATTTCTCCACCAGTGATTCTTACAAATGTTAGCGTGATGTGTTACCACCAGATTCCATTGAGGTCCAGAACCAAGATTTGGCAGAATGTATGTGCAGAAAAGAATAAGTGCTCCCAGTAATGGTACGATTCGTAGAAAACGACCGATGTAGTCCTGTACCAATCTCATCGGCTGGTTTCGTCGAAGTCGTCCAATGATCGAGTACGAAGTCAACAGTCCACTGAACATCAGAAATGCATCCGTGTAGATGGCAGCAGCTCGACCAAGAACTGTCCAATGTTGACCAAGTGACTAGAACGAAGATATCATGAAAGTACTCTTATCTGAAAAAGTTGCCTATACTTACTTCCGTCATATAGGTTCTATTGACGTACGGATCAAAGAAAATAGCCATCGATTTGTGGGCAAAGATCAATAATAAGGCATTAAAGAAACGTATTCCGTGAATGCTGCCAATGTCATTAGGATCACGATTTGTATTGATAAGTGCGTTCACGTTTTTCCGCAAAGAAAATGCCACCAACCATGGATCTACAAATTTAGATTAAGTTAAAACGAATGTATCTAAAATTCAAAAGAAATAAAAATAGTACTTGGCTTTTCCACTTTATAATCTATAACGGCCGACAATATGGATATTGCTATTATGGTTAAAAAGAAGATTCTGAAATTGAATACATTTGTAGCTGTCAATTGAACGAGAATAAAGAGAATGACTTACGCCGCAATTTTTGTGTTTTGATCATAGGGTTCGGAACTCTTTACCTGACACATGTCAGGATCTACTCGAATTTGAAACCTGACACCAGTGCCAGTCGTGAGATTATGCACGTATTCCTTTAGGGAATGCTGCACATCCATCGGCGTACATGTTGACGGAACGCACAGAGCCCAGTTAATCAATGAGAAACGGGGAACTCTGTGTCCAGGCTGAAACAATTAAAACGCATATTATTGTTTGTGCTGTTTATTGAATAATTGCAATGCAGCTTTATTGAAGCGTAATATATACATTGAGTAGATAGTAAACAATTTTTTTTTATTTAACTAAAACGCAATTTTGTGTACCCTCCAGATAATCCAAAAAAATTGTTTACTAACAATCTTGAATTGCTCTTTTTGAATATAAAATGTTTAATTGTTATTGTGATGACATGCATTTCTCACTGCATCGCACTTATTTTGAACCTAATGTTATAAAAAATAGGTAAACATATTTTAGTTATATATTTAGTTCAAGTATGCTATATTAAAACACACACAAACACACAGTTTTACATCACCATTGGTTTTCTGATGAGCGATGCAGTTTTTGCATGGTTCTTTCTGTTTACACAAATATTAGTCATATGCATATATTATAACGTAATGACAAACATAACAGAACATAATGTAAACAAAAGTTATGCGGATGTTAATTATTTGTTGGTTTTATTAGCTCTGTGAATGCGGGAAGACACGACCGATGACAACAAAGCAATCAGTGAGTGCACCTGTGTCGTCTTATAGAAAAGCATATACTACAATTGTTTTGATCATTAGTCGTGTCTGATTTTATAATTATCATGATTACATGGTACATTGGTTTTTTTTATTCATATTAAGATAATAAGTAAATTAAATTAGTGTCAAACAATGATACAGACAAACAAATATTGTATACCAAAAGACTGAAAAAAATGAATTCTGTGAAATAGGTTAGTAAATATATATAACGTTAGGAAATTTCACAACAAGCTAAAATACTCAAGTATTAATACTTTGACGTATAATTTCACCGAGAATTATTCTGTAAATATGTTATTTCCTTGCCCTCCTTCACGGAATGAGTCGCCTCTCTTGGTGTTTTTTTAAACTAGTATAATAACAGTAAATTACACTTTTAAATGTCAAAACATATTATTTAACCTATGAAACCCATTGATATTTTGTGTATAACTCAGACTTTGCGGTTTAGATATAAAAAATACAATTACTGGAACTTAGTTTAACAAATCAAAATAAAGAAGGTAATAAAAAATACAATAAATATGCACTGAAAAACAGCGATACTGGTCAGTCATCTGTACACAAAGCACATCAGGGTAGCAATTTAGGCAGATTATCTCAACATCAAACTATTGATATAACAGTTCTATCTAAACGTTTCAATGCGTAATCATATGTTCTCATGCGTCAAACGCCATGCGTAATAAACTTATCGACACACATTTTGCACCAACGTCTG
>JANSTU010038208.1:0-11216 GCA_027564075.1 Bolitophila hybrida | reverse complement strand
CGCCAGAAACAGCAGCCGAGCGGTATATTGACGTCGGCCGACAAGGTAGATTTTCTGATGGTTTTGTATTTAATCGCTGCACCTTTGGGTAGGCTATGGATTCCAATCATTTTTGCTTGCCACCGCCTAAAGCACTGCCTAACAGATAATTGCTTAACAGATAATTGCAACTATCGACTGACCCGAGCACGACGCGTATAATACAAAGAAAGTGCTAAATACGCACAACAAAAATCATTTCAACAATTTGACGCCAATGGCGAGCTATTATTAATAGTACCAGGCGAGTGGCGTCGAACAGAGGTTCAAAACACGATGCTTCCATTTCATTAATCGCCAAAACGTACAGAAGGAGTTTGCGGCGTACTTGGTCGTCGAAGGGAAAGTGAATTGGCAATATTATCTTCTATAAATAATATTTTATTTGTAAAATAGTATTTGACCGTCAAAAATAATATCGATCTTTTTATCAGGTTGTGGACACCACTGCATACCTTTTGGCAGTGAGCAAATGCAGCTGATCTGATAACTGCCATTTGTGCGATAGCAACCGAAGCAAAAATACGCATATTAGCTACAGTCGATAACATCTTTTTATGTTTTCAAATTGTTTATTGTGTTTAAAGTGCGGTAAATTCGCAGAAATACACAGAAGTCACATATCACTATTGTAACATATATAGCAAGCAGGCAAAGCCGATATTTGCTGTCAAGTTATATTTTTGAAATGGAAGTTTTTTTAACTCACATTTTTAAATAAAGTGTATATTTTGTTACCGTTTTGCCAAAATCCTTTAAATATGTATTTTAAAACTAGAACTTTGAACTGATATCCTCTCTGATTCTCCTAGTCATAAATACGTACGACTCTGCGAGCTTAAACTTATTATTTGTAACCCCCTGTAAATTACTACTTAATTAGCAAAAGTAGCGTTAAACATATAATGCTGACCAACAAATTAATTAATTAAGTTTGTATTAAATGCTCTCGTAGCAAATTACAAATATACCAGAATGTTGGAAAACATCGCCAGCATGTTATTCAGGAGTACTAAATTATAAAATATTTTTCAAAGACTCTAATGTACCCCCAGAATACCTTTTTTCAACCCACCAAGTCCGATCGACCCTTTCGAATATGTGAATGCGACAGAGAATGAATAATTACATTGAAACTAATGAAATGGCGATAAGTTGCCCGGTGTCAAAAATATACTTCATTTCGAAAACGAATAAGCGTATCTACGGAATATCTTTGGATAAATTGAATTGTATTATTGCATAAAGATTAGTATAATGTATATTTCGGAAGGAAATTCAATATATTTTGTGATTTCGATCAAAACTTCCGCACTGAAATATTTCATGGCCATTTTTATAGAGCTCTGAATTTCCTGGTAGTGGGTAACAACATTGATGCCTGCAAACCGTGGCCGAAACCCATGTGAAGCGCTACAATTGCTCGCTGAATTGAAGGAAAAGCCGCTAAGCGAGCAGCAAACCAAGCAACTAAGGCGACACCAGCCAAGCAAGCAGCTTCAACAACAATATATTTTGCATACCGGCAAACATTGTTATTTTTGACGTGGACGATACTCGAATAAATAGTTTGATTAGATATTTGTTGTTAAAAATAGAAAAATAGCCATCTTAAAAGGACAAAAGCTCGTTGAAACGGACCCTGTATATATGAATTATAGTATATTAGCATAGAAACTCGAATTCAAAAATAAAAATCAATCCGGTATTCCCCAATTTTACCCAGCAGCTGCTACAGAAATACATAATTGTTATTCATAACGCGCGGGTGGGATGTATTGCTCTTTGTAATAAATGCCGTAAAAACAAACATTCTAAAACAACATACACACACACAAACAAACACGAAAAGAATATACTGCCTCGCGTATATATGTATGTGTGCGGATTGTGAATTCCACTTGACACCGGAGGGCAGCCAAAAACTACACACCGAAACTCACGCTTCTGTTTACTTAGGAATTAAATCCTAGACATAATGTAATACAAACGATGCGACGTTTGCCATCTATTTTATATACAGTATTTTTTGCGCTTGTCTTTTTGGTAAATGTGGCGTGCACTGCATTTGTTTGTACATGAAATTAGATACAAATCAAATTTGATGGAGCTGAAGATTTCATTAGGGGTTTAATTTATATAAATATATGTGTGTGCATGCAATTGTTATATATGTATGCGTTTCCGGGTATATATAGTGTTATAAGGATTACTTTCTACCTACATTTGCTCTGAGCTATTTGTATCTAAAGAGACGTAAATATTCGTATCACAATCTGTATTATTACTTTTACAAACAATGGGTATTTTTGGAATTTATAGGTTGCTCTCAAACGGCAGCAAGCCGTCGAGGATGCGATTGCTCTGCGACTTGCATCGAATGAAAGTGGTGCACCATTGGAAGTTCTACCACCTGGAAAGATATTCGGGATGAATGTTACCGATCCCTGTGTAACACCGCCGCAGTCTCCCAAAAAGCCAGCTGATTCCACAATACAATGTATAGTACCCTAAAATTCATTCAAATCTTATAAATTTCTAAATATAAACGTTAAAGCACAGCTCCTCCACAATCGACCGTTTCGCAAAGCGCCATTGACATGCTGGCCCAGTTGTTTCCGCACAGGAAGCGCTCCGTACTGGAGTTGGTATTGCGACGCTGTGATCTTGACCTGTTGCGCGCCATCGAACAATGTGGTCCAACACCGAGCGCCTTCAGACCACCGACGACGTCGCAGGTTATTATTTTCACTGTTTCTTTTTCCATTAATACACACAAAACAGATTATAAATAGAAAACACAAACACACACATTATTATGTTTACTTAGTCATGACACACTATACTAAAATAATACACGGAACATGCTCTAATATCAATGATCGAGTATTAGAGAGATGAACCAAACATTAACTGCATGCATTTTGTTTAGATTACTTATCGAATAAACGAACTCACGCATTAGGCATTCAAATTGACTCTTTATTTGTATAGTTCAAAATACAATTAAATAAACAGAACAGAACGTCTTGTATTGAAAATACATTAAAATTGTTTGTCTTCTTTAATTCAGATGCAGTCGCTGGCCTCCACCTCGTCACAATCGCAGCCTTCGCATTTTTCACCGGTATTCGCATACCCAAAGTGGCTATTGCCAATGTCCATTCCGGTGACAATGAGTCACCTGCCAAACCTGGCACCCAGATGTAACCAGGCCAATTGTGCCATGTGCCTGCACATGGCGGGCTGATCCTTTAGCTATAATATATACGTTTAATTCATTTATATTTAGTGGAATATCTGATAAAATTTAATTTTTTATTCGGTTTAATTGTTTAATATTTGATATTTATGTGAATGTACCGATAATGTGCAATAAATAGATTATTATCATACATTTTAGTATTATGATGTATAATAAAACCACCGATAGTAGCCTAGCCTTACTGCGATAAAGGGCCTCTGTCGCAGTGGACCTCTCACTACCCCTACACTCGTGGGACTTATCATGGACATAAACACAAAAAATACACTGTTATTCAAACCCTCTCCTTTTGCCGACAACACACATTATACGACACATAGCACGACAACACCGAGTTCAGTACTTACTACAACTGATACTCAACAAACTGTGGCTTCGACCGCACCGACCATATCTAAACCTGCAGTTCAGACTGCAGGTCCATCCACCTCAGCGGCAAAAGCCCTCGGGGCAAACCAAGGGCAGCCCTCCTCTTCTGGAAACAGGAGAGAAAACCTGGTAGTAAGAGGTTCGTCAACAACTACGCAGAACCTCAATGAATTGCCGCTAGATTATCAAGGAAAGTGGCTAAGAATGAGAAGAAAAAAGCAGGATCTGCGGCAAATGTACTGCCGCCTAAAACTGTCACAATAGAAATGAGGGAGGCCAAGTTATTGTCGACGGTTAATTCCGATGTCAAACTCTCCCTCTTTTAAAATTATACAGATAAATCTGCACCACTGCCGGGCAGCAATGAGTAACATCAGGGTAGCGATTCTGTGAAAATTTTTACACGTTATCTACTGAAATCAAGCAACTAATTTTTGAACGCACTCCAAATGTTTTGTACGTGCGTTATGAAGCTACTGTTTTCTGTCACAACATCGGAAGGTACTGCTTTCACAATTGTTGCGGTATTATTATTGTTTACTTGTTTAGTTATATTTATATTTGTCGTAAATATTAATAAATAATAATAATAACATGAAGTATAATATATAATAATAATAATTATTATTGTTATTATAAACATTTTATTTAAAATTATTTTTTTTGTTATGTTAGCGTATATCTATTCAGCGTAGTGAATTTAAATTATATTACGTATAATGAAAACAAATATACTAATAATAATTATTTAGTTTGTATTATATTATATATTCTTATTATTGTATATGTTTTTGACATTGACGCAGATCATCTGCACCTTTGATTATTGATGGTGGAACTCATATACACACAGCATCTGGAAAGGTCAACCTGCTCACCCAAACTTTTGCCAGATCGCACACATTGACAGCTGTACCCTTTTCTGGGTCGTTCACTTCGCTCACAAACTCACGCGTGATAACCAATTTAGATTTTTTTTCATATAGCCATGCTTAAGGAAGCCACAGACTATGGCGTAACTGTGAAACGGATCCTGTTGGAATTGTATCTTTGCTCCACAACAATGGCCAAGCAACTAATATTTTAACTACTTGAATCGAACTAAACTTCTCTGGTCCACGCAAGCTACTATACCCCTATATCATGTTCCAGTATAAGAACTTTTGAACAAATCCGGGAGCGAATTTTAGAGCTAAATAAATGTACACAATAATTCTACGAAATAATGAAAAACTCACCAACTTGAAATAATATGATTCGCGGTAAACTCATCTCTAAATTCCTCGAGTCAAACTAAGGGCAACCACCATCCCACAACTTCTGGAAACCGGAGTGAAATATTGGTGGTGAGAAAAGTGATTATCAACAAATTCGCAACAAGAGGTTAACGAAAAACAAATCGCCTAAGTTTATAATATATTGAATTGAAGAAGTCCAAAAGCAAATGTCGCTAAATGTAGCAAATATAGAGCCGACTTACCCTGCCCATACTAAGTAGATGGACACACAACAGCTGAATAAATATGTGCAAAAAAATGTCTTTCCAAGACCGATAACCTAATAAAAAGTATGATTAAATATATCCGCTTAATTTTAATATCTATTCAAATATTTAATAGCGGTCAGACGGTTTGAAAATAGTTTAGTTTAATACCGGTACGAATGATTGGGGACATTATTTCTGCGGAAATAATAAGTGGGGAAATTGCGCAAAAGGAACCTGTAATTCAACCAGTGAACATTCGGTTTTGTAAGGTTAGCATAGGCGCATGGTTCAAATGAAAAGGGCAGCAATCCGAAAGAAAGTTACCAGGGGGACAAAAAGACAAAAACAGTCGACGTTGCAATTGAGTACTTCGCGGTGTGCCACGTAAATGTGCAAAAGTGTTTCCTTCAAGGGCAATCGGAGTGTTTTGCTTGCTCGGCAAACAATGTAAACTCAATAGCGAGGTGCAGCGAGTTTTTTCCGAATTCAAATCAATGGTGGAGTGTTAAACTTTATTCAAGATGAAGTTTTTGCGATCAAACAATGGTCGAGAATAAATTGGAGATTTAACTGGTGAGTCAAGCGTCAACAGACGAAATTTACTTATATTCGGCAACTGAATGTAGTTGCGAAACGAATAAATCGAACGTTGGTGCTTGGTGGAACAAGCTCTTTGAAGTTGTCTTTGATAGACATATGTGGGCAGAAAACAAAGTGATAGTCAGACGTGATTTAAATGACAGCATTTTAATTGACATTTCTAAGGATATCGCCGTAGATGAGAAGAAAGTGGCAGTTGTTTCATCAGCGATCAAAGACTAGACTGAATTACAAATAGACGTTCTAACCTGTCAAATCTGAATTAGCTGCTTTCTTTGTACTTTATACTAGTAAATGTCAATTTGTATGATAATACTGTTAATCATAATCGTGACATTATTATTATTTGACGATAAATTGTGTCAATATTTTGTCAATCAGAAATAACGATAAAGAGAGAGTATGAAGATCCCTAATAATGATAATTAGACCAACAATTCATCAAGAACTGGGAGGATTGGAGACACTATTATCCATTATTTCTTCTTTAATTGCTTGAGAGACAGAATATTTAAAGTTGCTAATGGAGCGGCCACATCATCAGAGCACACAAGAAAATGGCATCCAACCGGATCCAACCTTATGTAATTTTATTTTTAGTAGCAATTCAAGGATTAAGGAGAACATTGGAATGTGTGGAACTGTCAAATACATATAGTCATATACAAATCTGGTATAAATCGCACAAACATATATCTAATCATGTACATTTGCGCCACCAAATTATTTGGCGAAAAGAATATGCAAAATGGGCATTGTTGTCACCAAATTACAATAACCTACAAAACGGTTTTCAAAACTAATCACACAACGTGAATTGCATGTAATTGTTGTTGTGAAAAGATTAAGTGACAAAAATGCACTACAGAGGTTTGAGATCTTTTCTCAACTAAATAATTTGGTGGTAGCAATATCAAGCACGAGCACGAATTATTGCCCTGCAACAAAAATAATATATAAAAGACACTATATTTAGATGCATGTCATCTTGATTTTTTGTTATAAACGACATAATGGACCGAGTGAGAACCTGAGAACGATAAATGAGGATAGTCTCCCGATAGAGGAAGCATGCATTATCATTTCGCGAATTTATTGTAATCTATAAAACTAGAGAATAGGCAAAAGATGTAATTAATTTTTAAAATCTAAATTTCACATAGACACATTGACATATTGACCACATGCAAAATATCTACAACTACAATTCTCAAGAACACCTCAAAAACACGCATAATCGCTTATTATATTTTGACATATCAGCATCTGCCATCTGTCTTTTCAAGGTTATGTTGTTGTTATGAAACAGCCAAAAAGAAAATACCAAAAAAACATCCATAGACAATCAAGTTCTAGTAAAACATAAAAATGCGAATAATTCCATGTCTCCGTCAGCGTTGTTCTGAGGTGCTATCAAATCAGCCATCTCAGCAGTTTGTACCAAAACACAAACCCGTCGTTGAGGCTGACGTCAAGCGCTTGGAAGAGTTTCTGTTCAGCAAACCAAATGTTCTGGTACTCACCGGAGCTGGCATCTCAACGGAGTCAGGTTTGCGCGATCAGCATGTTTTAAATTTATATGCTTTATAATCATAACTAGTGTGCATTCTGAAGGTATTCCTGACTATCGTAGCGAAGGTGTTGGAATGTATGCTCGGACAACGCATCGTCCCGTACAGCAGATAGAGTTCTTGAGATCAGCGAAGGTGCGACAACGATACTGGGCACGAAACTTTGTTGCCTGGCCAAGATTTTCAAACTTTCAGCCAAATGCAACGCATCTGGCACTAGCGCGATTCGAACGAGAAGGACGGCTGTCAGGTATTGTTACACAGAATGTGGATCAATTGCATCGAAAGGCAGGTAGCACAAAGGTGACCGAACTACATGGCCATGGTTACAGTGTTATCTGTCTGGGTTCCAGCTGCAACTATCGTATCGGACGACATGAATTTCAAGACATACTACATACGGTCAATGCCAGCATGACGGATCGCAGCGATATGATTCGTCCGGATGGAGATGTGGATATACCACAGGTTTGTGTATTATGTTATACTCTGTAACTTTTACTAATAGTTCAATCTGAAGGACTATATCGATTCTTTCGTGATTCCGGCATGTCCAAAGTGTGGTGGTAACATGAAACCGGAAATCGTATTTTTTGGCGATAATGTACCAAAGTCACGGCACGAGGATGTGGCACGATTGATCTGTAACAGTGACGGTCTACTGGTACTTGGCTCTAGTTTACTTGTATTCTCAGGCTATCGCATTGTTTTGCATAGTTCCGATCTAGGACTGCCCATTGCCATTGTAAATATTGGTGAGACACGCGGTGATGCAAAGGCAGATCTACGAATTTTCGCAAAGTGCGGGGATGTTATACCAAAATTGTTTAATTTCTCGGCATAATTCCAAGAATCAAATTTATTGGAATTCTCACCGATAATCGATAAATAATATTTATAAGATATCAGCCAGTCCACGTTTACGGTTATATTTATTATTTATGATTTTACAAATAAAACTGCTTTAAAAAAAGGTATGTTTAAATACAATATCACTACTAGGGCAGCCATTTCAGGCAGACCCTCGCCGAGAAGCGACGAGAGTCTGGGTTGAAATTGGTGGTGTGTTTTATCGATGAGAATTAGTATAAAATGTATGCGTGTTTTTGTTGTGGTTGTTTTAATTTTATATTATGATAATCTCGTTTTTTTGTTGTTTTCTTATTTTGTCTATGCGGATTCAGGTGAAAAATGGAGAAGGGGCACAGGTTGAGCCACGTCACGCAGGACGTTAAACGCGCCAAGTGGGTTATAAACAGATGATTTGTAATATATAGAAAAAAGAAACCGATTATGAAAATCGTTCTTTTTATGTTGTATGTTAATAAAATTAATCCTAATCGTATCAAATTATAAAAAGTAGTCTGGTTGCGGTTTTTTTGAAGGAATTCCCCGACTTTCCTGAGGTGCTGCTTCGAAAATAATGAAATTTCTTTGAAGGTGCTCGTTCAGCTCGAGAATGGCAGCCACATTTCCGCATCTTAAAGGAGACAAAATATTGTTAGATTTAAGACTTATTTAAAGAAAATAAAGATAATAATTCTCACCTGTAGCAGTAGTTAGGAGCAGACCATACCGTAAGCACTGTTTCGTTAAAGTGCCACTTGTATCCTTCCATGACAAGCTGATGCGCTCTGCAGATCATATCGATATCGTTAGCCGTGTTAAATTGTGAGACAACATCTGAGCCGAATAGATAGCCGGCACCGCGTGGAGAAACACCCCAGCCGATTGTGTCTGTAAACAAAACATTTTTATTAGTATACCAATTAATTATATTTCCAAAACTCACCTTCGGGATCACTCCAGAGCAAATCACACATGGGTCCGTCATGTGGTACCTCCTGTTTCCGGTCGATCGATCGAATCTGGTCCAAATACTGAATTGAAGGGCTAAGTCCACCATGTACACAAAAGATCTTGCCATCGATAATGGCCGACAAACTTAGATAGTCAAAGATCTCCGTACAGTACCGCCATACAGCGGGTGATCCATACTTTCGTAGACATTCATCATAGAAACCATAGACCTGAGTGATCTGACGGGATTCGTGATTTCCTCGAATCAATGTGATTCGATCGGGATAGCGTACCTTGAGTGCGAGCAGCAGCAGAAATGTCTCGACACTATAGTATCCACGATCCACAAAATCACCCATAAATAGGTAATTCGTTTCGGGTACATCACCGCCAACCTTGAACAGTTCCTTTAGGTCATAGAACTGCCCGTGAATGTCACCGCAGACCTGTCAAAACAAAAAGCAAACACACAACAAATAAATTAAATACTGTTTGTTGTTGTTGTTGTAATAATAGCTAGAATTTACCGTGACCGGTGAGTCGACACGCTGTACATTGCCCTCTTCCACCAAGATCTCCCTGGCCTTGGCACAAAGTGCTTTCACTTCGTTCTCCTTAATGATTTCGCATTGTTTTAGCTGCTCGATCTGTCGGTCCAGATCGCTGTGATCACTCATGGCGTTGCTCAACCCTTTTGTGCCTGCGGGGTACTGGATGTGATAATAAATAGCAGAAACTGAAAAAAACAACAACAAAAAACACCTGATTAACTGTAATTCATAAAGCATATCACACACGGATGCTCCGTAACGAGTGGGGGGGCACAGTAAGTACTCCGCACGCGCTTACGGTAGCGCTAAAAAGCTCAAACGAGCGCGCGGCATGTCGGCCGGGCCCAAACAAAGCCACGGAGCAATCGAACTGGCACATAAATGCATTTTAATGTATCACCGTTCGAAAATCTAACCGCACAACATGTTAAGTTCTTATGAAATCTCTTAAAGTACACGTAAATAAACTCACCTGCTCGATTTCGTGACCTCTTTTCAGTCAATATTAAAAACTAAAATGCTGTGCAAATGCTTCAGACATGTAAGTACGCCATTTTGGAATAAACGCGAACACGACACTGGCGTTTGTATTGGTGTGCGTGCGTTTTTTTTTTGCTACACGCACACATATATGTTTACCTTTTCTCTAAATATGAATGACAATAGCGTATATAGAATCTAAATGCGTACTCGATGGACGTTTGATAGTATTAGTGTATTGAGTATATTTATATGATTGCGTGCATAGCGTTAACACAATTTCGCGCATTTTTATATTCGAGCGTTTATGTGTGTGCAGTTTTGAGTACAGTTGCGTACTGTTAAGTAAATAAAGTGTGACCACAGCAAAATATATATGTTCACGGCCTATGTCCACATTTTATTTTATGTATACAATTCTCGAGTAAATCTGGATTTATAATTTCGCTTAATTCTATTCAGTTGTTTCAGTTGACGTCACAACGCGAAAATTCTGACAAATTTTACTGAGTTGACGTATATTTATTTGTGAATATGTGAAAATTCAACCATAATGACCCACCGAAATCAAACTTATTCGATCAGTAGGTCACAGAAATTGGTCCGAGACTGCCTAGCTATTTCACTGAATTATTCTTTACAATGCCATATAAAAAAACTTCTATATGAATATTTGCTCGGAGTTTCATTTGAGAACACACATTTACCGTTTGAACGGCATATATTATATGAATCGGCGACCTCCCCCTTAATGAAGCGTATCCTATTGGCGGAATAGTTACAGGATGGCAACACTAGATTTTTTGACATTCCATCAGTGTATCAGTTATGCTCCCATCATACATATATATTACTGATAAGGATTTCTATAAATATATCAACTATTAATGAAATCCACGTTCGCTGATGTCGCTGTTTTTTTGCGAGGGGTTGGCAACTTTATATTTTACCGTACATAGACTCCAGACTCTTTTATAATATATTTACAAATGACTTCAATGTGACTTCGAAGATTTCGATGTGACTTCGGAGACTTTGAAGTGACTTCTAACATT
>JANSTU010038197.1:0-11216 GCA_027564075.1 Bolitophila hybrida | reverse complement strand
CCTGCAAAGTTGTTAGAGTCGCGTCAGGGCAAATTAAGACTCCTAACCATCGGGGATGTGTTGTGAGTGTTAGAGTACAGTAGCTCCAATATAAGTAGCACAGCATAAACAGTACATTCGCATGACGTGACCAGTCGTGTGAACCCGTAATGGTCAATGACCGGCATCGCACACTGGCCCTATGTCCCACAAGTGATTACATATCTATATATTAATAATGGAACAAGTATATTTTAGAATTTAATATACCTAGTAGTTATTATTTATAGTAACATATAGTATATACATTTAAATAGTTTTAACTTTAGTTTTTGATTTCGGAATTCTAGAATTCTGTATTTTGGATTTTTTTTTGTAAACGCCGTTTATAAATTACACAGAATGATCAAACTCTCATAAGACTGGTGGAAAACAAAATATTTTTCAAATATTATAAATGTTTATTCAAAGTAGTACCCTTCCGAGTTCATACAACGTTGACAACAATTCAAAAGTGATTGGAATGAGTTTTCAAGGTTATTTTTTCATCTTTTCGAACCTTTGCGGTGCAATTGTGCTAAGTTTGGCATTGTATTTAAATACAGCTCTTTCTTCCATGATGTTTTTCGAACGGTGAGATTATTTGTGTATTACGAGAACAGTTATAATATTTTATTATTATTATTATTATTATTAATTATAAATTTGTGAAGAAGGCGCTACGAATAGCAAAGAGCACTAGAGGGACATTTGGATCCACCGCAGAGTCCCTCCCGAGTCTAGGGGAGTTGTGCGTATTTTAGTGCGCGATAGCCAATTGGGCTTATGCTCGACCACCGAGATAGCCGAGGGATACAAGCACTTCTGGTCTCCTGGTCTGGCAAGTGGTTTTAGAGGGTTCACAGAGGAGGTGGTTGCAAGAGGTGCACCTATTTCGCGTTTTGTGTCCCATGGATCCACCGAAGAAGCACTAATAGACATGAACCAGAGTTCCGATGATCGAGATGAGGGAGCAGCTGGTGAAGTCTAACCTTGCCAGTCGCACATCAGGCACCTTGTCGACGGATGAGATCGAACTCAATTGGTATACACACATTCAACTCTCACGGATAGAAGAGAGGAAGCAGGGCGCCACGGAACCAAACAGCGCGTATTTAATCGCGTATTTAACAGATGCAGTCACTTTTCAGAAATCTCTCCCAAGACCTTCCAGAACAACAGAAGGTGTACATCGTGCTCGTGCTAAAGAATCTCCAAACCATATTACAACTTGAGCGGTGCGCCATTGGGTCTGCAAAATATCTAGTAGCCAAACCCGTACACACCCACAACTTCATATTGTTCCTCTGAGAAACAGAGCCAAAGGGAACTGAAATTTGAATTATGAACCCCCAGAAACGAAGTATTTGCCGTCTGAGCAGGTGAAGACTCAGTACGCTTCAACTGTGGCCAGGAAGATTATGTGTTCAGAAACTGTGAGCTGTTTTTCATGCGGCATGCGGGATGAAACAGTGCAAAATTGTCCACGATGCCAGGGAAACGGAGTAGCGGGTTTACGCGTAGAAGATTTAGACCGGAACTCGCGAGGCCGGGGTACTAATTTAAACCTTCGAAGATCATGTAAGAATACTCCAAATCGTCGCCGAATGACTTAAGACTGCAGGACTGACTATTAGCGCAGATAAGTCAAACTTCTGTATGAGAGAGATTTCGTATCTGGGACACGTGGTGTCAGAAGAGGGCATAAAGCCGAATCCTACCAAAATAGAAGCCAGGTTGTCGGTTGTCGGTTGATTTTCCGTAGCCACAGTCTGTGAATGAAGTTTGAAGATTTCTGGGAATGTGCGGTTGGTCCTATATCCGAGGTTTTAAAAACCACAAAGAAAAAGTTTTGTGGACGGAAGCGGCCTCAGATGCTTTCATAGCACTTAATCATTCTCTGGTTACCGCACCGACTTTATCCAATCCCGATTATACGAAACCGATGCATCAGCGATTGGACTAGGCGCAGGTTTAAGAACTGGGAGGACAAGAAAAAGTTATTGCGTACAGCTCACAGAAATTAAGCCCAACCCAGCACAAGTACCAGACAACCCAGCGAGAGTGTTTAGCAGTTATTGTGGCAAAGTTTAGACCCTATCTAGAAAGAATTTAGTTTATGGTGATCATCACGGACCATGCATCCTTACTTTAGTTACAGAACTTAAAGGATCCAAGTGGAAGACTCGCCAGATGGGCACTTCGACTACAACCGTACGATTTTTAACTAATACATAGGAAGAAAAAGCTAAATGTCGTTCCTGATGACCTCTCCAGATACGTTGAAATTCTGATTCTGACGATAAGTGGTACATAAGCCTTAAGAACAGCATACAGACATCTCCGAATAGGTATTCCAAGTTTCGCATCGAAAAGGTAGTCCTGTTGAAACATTGTTAGGGAATTTGCGGAAAGAAAGAGTTTTGTTTAGAGTGGAAAGTAGTGTACCAGAAGATGCGAAGTCGGAAGTATTTCAGGAGTGTCACGACAATCCCTTATATTAATATATAGGAGCGATTACGAGATCAAAGGGCAGATTCCGCTACATGCTAGTTGTAGTAGACATATTTTCAAAATTCGTTCCCATACACCCAATGAGACGGCATACCGCTCGACACACAATAAAATACAAAGAAAAATTTTCTAAAGCGAATGCCTACAGTACTTGATTAGTGATAACAGAGGCCAACTAGTATCGAAAGAATTCAAGATATTTCTTAACGGCTACCATATCAAACACTAGCTCATTTATAGTTACCATCCTCAGGCAAATGTAGCAGAGGCTCAAAAAAGACGATCGGGATAGCTATCCGATTGTATATAAAATATAGTGCGAACGAGAACGTTATATGTGAAATATCGTGTTAGAAAGAAAGTTGGTTCAAATAGAGCTAGAGGACATACAAGGCAACCGGATAGGTGTATTTAGTACCAGCCAATTAAAACACGCAAAGCATCAGAGTACCATACCAGCCAACTAATGTAATTTGTCATTATGCACACGTAGTTTATATTTTATTTTGAGATTTTAGGCTTCGTTTGTTAAGTAATAATTGAACAGGGTAAAGTACCGCGATGTATACCGACTTCATTTGAAGAAAGACTATACGAAAGAGTACCTTGTCCATATTTATTTTGTTAATTAAAATTATTTGTTTTAACGACATAGCGTTGGTCGATCCCCTTCCCAGTGCCTTCCTAGTAAATTCTGTGGATAGTCCCACTATACAGTGTATGCCCGGTTTTGTGGAATAAATGTTGAACGAATGGTTAAGAAATGTTTTCAAATTGTGTTTGTTAAACAAATTTGCAAACATTTCTATTGTTAGGAAGGCTGTATTGTTGTGTCGACATTAAGCTTATTTAAAAAAGGGTATTTAAAAAAAAGAAAAAACACAAAAACATATCACTAATGAGAACGGAGCATCACAATCGATGTGTACTCAATTTTAGTTTATAATTAATGACATTATATTATATCATGTTTGTTATAATACATAATTATATAATTCACATCTGAATATATTTATTTCCTAATATTTTATACAAATAATAAAGATATAAAATTTCAATAATTTAAATAAATCCAGTAGTTTTATACAGTATTAACAGTCGATTATGTTTCTATTATTCATGTAAACCTGCATGTGCACAGTACGATACAAAAATACAAGTGAATCCGGTCGTCCGAAAAACATCTTTCAATAACAATTATTTGCAGACCAATTACAAGAATATGGTTCATTGACATGATTTCAAAAGAAATTAATGTTGCCTTTTTCAACCCGACCAAGTTGATGTTGTAGTATTAGTTGAACAGCATGTATATCCATCCGTGTTATACATTTCTAGGCCGGTTTCATGATCACTACCTTATTTAGGGAGATCCAATGTTTCCATGCTGTTTGTCGATGGATTTGTCAACGCAGAGCCGCGTATAAAGTGTGAAAACATTCTTCGTTATATTTATTGCTCCTTCGAATTTCGACATTTTAAATAATGAACCTACACACTGCCAAGGACATTGCTAGACTTATTTATTACTAATAATTCTCACTTAATCACTAGTTGCAGTCAAATTAGTATACCTGGAGTATCAAAGCATGATCTTTTTTTATTTCCTACTATTGTAAAATGCATAATAAAAGAGATAAGCAATATTATAAAAGATTTTTATCATCAATTAATCAAAACAATCCTAACATTGATGCAGAAAACATTGATTGGAATATTATTTACAACAGCAATAATGTAGATCAGACGTCTGAACATTTTTCTTCTTCGTTAGTAAACTTAGTTGATCGACATAATCACTAATACTCTTATGAATTATCTTTCTATGTGTTTTTTTATTTTTATTTAACATTATCAAACATGAAAAACCAAAATATATATTCACAATATTAAAAGCATTTACATCAACTCGTTCTCATCAGTATATCATACCATTACATTATTCCAAACATATGCATTCTTCATTTTTTGTACATGTGTTATAATTCATTAATTTAAAAACTGATTGAAACTGACATTTATGTATTTTTTATTTATTATATTATTATTATTTATTTATTATTATTAATTTTTATTGTATTATTTATGTTATGTTTTTATGTATTTATACTATTTTATATTTTTATCTTTAATTTTTATTACTCTACTTTTATATTTAAAAAAATTGCGATTTATATTGTCTAAGACAACATGTTAAATTATAAATAAAGTATTATTATTATTATAGAATGTGCGTAAAGGTATATAAAATACACAACATACATACAAGCTGAGGTACAATATTATGTTGTAGATGATTCGCTATGTATGCGAATGTTTAAATATATTAATTTTGTTTTGCTACGGCAAATGTGTGCGTGTTAAAAGTACTGTCCAAAAATATCTACGGTAAACTGAAACGACAAGTTGAGATACTATATGAAATGAAAGAGAACTCATACAAATGCATGGTATATATGCACTATGCAGAGCAAAAATATATAACCAAAAACTCCACACTTTATTAATAGATAGCAACTATCACTATCACAGAATAATAAATGGAATTTAAAGGAAGATTGACAGGAACTGCGGCAAAAGACCCAAAATACTGAACACACACATAAACCACAACTAGACTTCTCCGGTATATTGAAATATACATTTATGTTAATAATGCGGCTACGAATGTCGTTCGAATTTTGAACTGGAGGAAAATCTTCTTCGTCGTGAGATTCATTGAGTTTGTGAGTTTCGTCAAGAGAGCAAACCCGAAGCCTTCACGAATCGATGCTTGTCAAAATTTTGTCTAGTTTAATTCATTGTTTTGGTTTTTTGTTTCAGATCAACTCACGAGGCGCATATAACAAACAATGCCAAATGGCATTATTATTTTGTACAATAAAACATCTAAATTATATATAAAATGGTAACAAATAGAATAAAAGCCAATACAAGTTTTTATATCCATTTATTTTATATAAAAAAATCCGCTTAATCGAGTAATTTCTCTTCAATGTAAGGCTGATATTAGCACCGTTTTAGAAAAATTTAAATAAATGCCATAGCTGGGAGAATGTTAACACTTTAAATAATTAACAAAGAAAACATTCAGCAGTTTGATAAAGAAATTAATATTGTTTTTTTTTTTAAATATTATTTGATGTGCAGATTTTGGTCTGCTATAGCTATTTGGACACTTCATACTCATCGGCAGCCCTTGACTTGAGAGGATTTTTAATAACACAAAAACAAATACCTCATATAGAGACGAATAAGCAGGGCTCGCTTATGTTTATGTTTTGTCAAATAGTCTGCAAGATAATTAAATATAATTTAATATTGCAGCACTGACCTGACGTGACCAGTCGTGTAAATTCCGTAAATATCAAGGAATCCGGTGATGTGGGGCATCGCGCCTTGACAGATATCTGTTCCACAAGTGATTAAGTGATTGCCAGTAATAAAACATTTTTTTCTGTATAATTGGTTTATTGCATACAATACTCATATAAAATGTACATTATTCTTTTCTAATATAATAATATATGTGTATATAAAATTTCGGAATAATTTCTTTGGATATATGTATGTAAATACTTTCAAAGATTAAGGTATTTTTTTGCATTTGAAATGTGTAGCTGCACTAGCTGCTCGCAATTATATAGACGACTTTAGAAGTAAGAATATTTAATAGAGAATTCTCAATAGATTTGAAATAATTGAAATAAATCTCAGTTTCAATAATAATAGATTACTGATTACCTAATATTATTAATATTGTCAATGCAAAACTGATCTCATTTTGTACTTAATCTTATATACAGAAATAATATCTAATAAAGTGTTTAACAAAAGGCAAAGTCGGTAATGAGCGACTACGGCATGTGATATATTATAAGATAATCTCTAAACTAAGTGAAGTCACTTGTGAATGGTAAAAAACCACTAAGTAAATATATTTCTTTTTGTATTTATATTCTCTGGTGTGAACGTGTTACCGTTAATAAATGGCAGGAAAGTGCAATTTAAAAAGGTATAAATGTGTATATACTTGTATATAGGATAAAATGTCAACATGAACAGTTTTTCTTTGATGACAGAGTGCTCGCATCTAGTCCAAATTTATCCGTGTCAATTAAATCACCGGTGTTGATTAGCTTGTCGTTTAGCAGAATCTTAAAATAATTATATTTACATAAATTAAATTATATTCCTCTGTAGTGAATGTATTATAGATCAATATACCTTATTTACTAGGGCTCTAGCTGCTTCTTCAATGTGCACATTTTCTTTTGCCGATGTCTCGAACCAGCCGGCAAACCCATGTTCTTTGACATACTCGTCCATTTTTGCAGGTGTGTTTACAATCCCTTGTTTCTGTTGGTCACACTAAACATAAATTATATTATTATTAGTTTTTATACACTCAAAACAATTAAAAAAACTTACCTTATTAGCTAATAGTATGCAGGGAATAGGACTTCCATTTGGAAGTTGAACTTTGGAATCTAAATCTTGCTTCCATTTAACGACAGCGTCAAATGTGGCACTTCTAGTAACATCAAATACAATGAAAGCTCCAACAGCCTCCTTATAGTATACCCTCGTCATATTACCGAATCTCTCTTGACCTGACAATTTAAACACTGTGAGTCGTCTTATTTTTAAATTTCATTTCAACCATTTCATCATACCAGCAATGTCCCACAGCTGCAGACGTATGATAGTATTCTGATCCCAGTTAAGAACTTTTAAGGCAAAATCAACGCCAATTGTGGCACGATAGTTTTGACTGAAGAACTGATGAACGTACCGTTTGATGAAGGACGTCTTGCCTGTGCCAAGTTCACCGATTACAAGAATCTTGTACAAATGCTCACGTTTTTCCGGCGAAGACGACGCCATCGTTGTCTGCAAATTGAAAAATGAAATTAGTTTAAAAATAATATTTTAAATGTATATACATGTAAAATGTACTTATATAAAAGATTGATATATAGATATTTTATTATTTTCTACACAATTTGAAGGTACTTTTTGTACGAAACCCACAAAATGAATAATAAAAGTAACGTGATACACATTACTTGAATTATGTTACCGGTGCGGGCATTTGTGGGGTTTCACAATATACTAGAATATATACTTAGGTATATAAGGATTTATATGCGTGCGAATGTGTCTATGGGTATGAGCGAGTTCAATTGATTTTTTTTTAATTATCAAGATTATTTTATAATTTAAATTGTTTCAAATGAACTCTGATTATATATTTAACACACCGCATCGTCCGCTATCAGAACTCCAGACGTTGAACACTCCGACTCTATAGAATATTCACTGATGCCCGACAAATAACTAACTGGTTCACTTATCTGTCCATTCGGATTTGGTGGTAGATCGTCTTCTGAAAAACTATTTGATTGTACAGCAACGTAAGCAATACGTCTTCTAGATCTATCACTGCGCGGTCCAGATGACTCCAAACTTCTGCTGGTCTCACATGAATTAAAATCCTCGCAAGATGCATGTGTATCGGTCGCTGTTTCAACAGATACTTGGCGTGTTATTTCTGTTTGGACTTGGCTAGATGGAACAAGCTGTGGTCGGACTTTTGTGCCAACCTCAAATTTAATTACCGGTAAGGGTTCCACATTTGATTCAAACATTTCTTTTTCTTGTCGGCTATTATTCGGCTGTACTGTTGAAATGTCTGTAATCGATCCAGGTAGATTAGGATTTGATAAATTGTTTCCAGATTGGCTGATTAAGTCTTTGTATCCCTTGTTAATTGCTGTCGGTCTTGGATACCTACGTCCCCGCTCAAGAGATCCTGTTTGATTCATTAATACGCTTGATTCAAAAAAATCTTCGCGAGCTTTTCGTTTAGTTGTAATTGATTTCTTAATTGCTCCCGTTCTAGCACTTGTGAATCCGCGAGATGTTGATACAAGAATGTTCGATATTTCGTCTTCAGAAATATTGTAAGGTGCCTTCGGAGCAACTGAATCTGGACACAAATCTTTGCTGCTGTTCTCCATCATGATCGATTGATTGCTTTTTCGTGCCGGTATACAAGATTCTACTGTAGATTCAATAGGCATTTTATTTATTGTTTCTGACATTGGTAATTCAATACGTTCGAATTTCTTCCCAGAGATCTTGATTTGCATATGATCATTCTTCCGTATCATTATACGATTCTCAAATGGTGTGCTCACAGTAACACTATCGGCTGATTCGTCATAATCAATATTTACAAGGCTTATTTCAGATACACTGAAGGGAGCTCCCTCCGGAGTTTGACGCTTTAGACTACCAGGCGTACAGCTACTACTTGTTGAAATTGCCTCGACACTGTTAAACTTAACCGGTTTTTTGTTTTTCTTTATACGCGTTAAGGACAGCCGTTGAACTAGATTTGCAGCTCTACTTTGTTTTTTCTCTGATTTATGGACTTTAGTTTGAACACTGTCTTCAGATTGAACAACACCAGAGTCATCAGCTAATTTTGATTTTTTCGATGGTTTCTTCGTCCGAAACGATTTAAATGCCGATGAAAATCGGTTCTTTGATTTAGTGACATTTGGAATTGTTTTTTCTGTTAAAATATCTGTAACCGAAGATCCAACTCTTGGTTGTTTCTCATCAGACAGATTTGAAGATGTTGAAACCAAAGAAACCTGCGATAGAAACGTTTCTTCCACCGTTCGCGATGAATCCGATCTTTTCATAGCGTCACATTAGCATTTAATACACAAATTACATATTTAAAACTTAATCAGATTAAAAATCAAAACAAAATGTGTGTATGTATAAAGATGTAAACAGACATCCGGCACTATAGCTGGTTCACCGACAAATGTTTCAAGAATCTTATGTTATAGACTAAGCGGTAAGCCTATTTCGTCGTGTCTGGTCGTGCAAATATACAATTATGTACTTATACTAGCACAATAATGCACGCAAAAACACACATATAATATAAGCACAGTACACCACCTTGGCCTCGTACCTCCCCCGCGAATGATCGGAAAGACTCACCTAACGTGTGTCACACAAAAACTGAACTCACTGACTGTAAACTTTCCGCTTTGAGCTTATGATCGGAGACGTTGCTTTTGTTTACGCGCAATGCATGTGACTGACGAAGTGACGACAGAAACAATTACTGTACTCCACTTATGTTCGCCTTCTTTTACATGAATATATCAAAAAACAGCGGATACGTGCGTAAAGGTATTATTCTTCATAGGGTATCTGCTTACGTGTTTGCTCACCGCGATAATTTGAGTACTTCGGGTTTGATGGAGGTGCGTGCGAGCATCAATATATTTGTAATCCAACACCGGGTTATTTTTACACAAACACTTATAAGTTATAACAGTTTTAACGACAAAAAACAATTATCTCATCAAGTTTTTAAAAGTGCACGCATAATTAAAATAAAAAACATTAAAGCTAAATCTAGTTAAAAATAAACAAGTTTATTTATTTGTACCAAATACAAACAACCACACATACATATAATATAAATCTTATGTATAGAGTTTTATAATATACTAAAACAATATTATACATTCTCGAGAAAAGTATTTGTGTAAATTTGAGATTTCGTGCGCAAGCAAATGATAAGAACATGATATACATTATTGTTCATATCACCAAAGGTCATCCAACCGCAGACGGAGACAGATTCACGAGTTTTTACACATAAAATTTATCACATTAAATAAGATGTTGTATGTAAACAATTTTAAAATAATACCTATATCAAGACAGTATTTTTGTTAATGTTCTCAAGTATAGTCTCATTGGTAATGATATAATAATGTTCAATAAGAAATATCCTGGAATCAAATAAATAAATCTGTAAATATTTTTTTTAAAAGATACTAACTTCTAACATCTTATTCTTAAACAGTAGAACTATCATGAATATTTTAATATAAGGATATATTTTTGGCTAAAGTACTTAGTACCATAATAAAAGGGGCGAATCGTCTGAGTGCAATACAGGTTTAAGACGCGCCCCCATTATAAAACATTTTTCTAATAAAAAAAGCCTGCATATATATATTTTTATTATATAAACAAAAAAAATATAAATAAAAAATCGCCTATGTTTAGAAGTTATGGCAAAAAAATGTAAACAAATGTGTTTCAAGGATTTGTTCATGCTTCAAAAACTCAGTGAATCTCATCTGGATTTAATCTCAAAGATATTCAAATCTAGTTTAGCAGTGAGACATATTCATAAAATGGGTGTCACTCGCAGAATCTCAATAAGCAGAATCCCGATTGGCCGAATCGCGATTTGCCGAATAATACGATTAGCCGAAACAGTATTGGCAGAATGATGCGATTGGCCGAATAATACGATTAGCCGAAACACGATTGGCAAAATGATACGATTGGCCGAAATACGATAAGTTGAAAAATTCGTAGCTGACACACTATTACCCAAGACACTATATATATATAGCATCTTATATTTGTCAGCTTTTGGATGTGGGCTTGGCGTAAAATATATACGGTAAATTGTGTTGTGTTTTAAAAAGACCGTCTGATTTTATTTTTTACACTCGCCACTTCCATCGCCGCCTCGCGGCTCCCTCAATGGCTCGCTGCGCGGCCTCTGGTGGGTCCCATTATAACTTCCTGATAAAACATTTCGGTTACACACACACACACACACACAC
>JANSTU010038186.1:0-11218 GCA_027564075.1 Bolitophila hybrida | reverse complement strand
CTCCGTGACTTTTGATTTTTGTTCGTATTACTTGAATTTGGCGGAGCTGTATTAATTATTATTGGGTGTTTTTCGCAATTTAAATTGTATAGTTAACATATATGAGTAATAATATACATTTAAAAAACTAATTTACAGCGCGTGTAACATAAAAATATATTTTTTTTTTTTAATATTTTAAAATTAAACATTACAGATTAAAGAATACGTATAAAAACACTAAATAAAAAATAAATAAATAAGTTTTAATTTTTTTTTAATATTTAATTTTAATTTATATTTGGATATATTATATAGAAATATTTCCTAAAAACAACGAATGGCGGATGAACTTTTGTCACTGCAACAAAAATTCACACATCTGCAGTGCATTCTTGTCACGAAATAAGTTGGTGACAAGAATTCAATTTTTTGGTGACGAAAATTAATATTTTTGACCTTGAAATATTTTCCATACCACCGATTTGGTGGCAAACATTCACTCCTGTTCTTGAGAGAAATTCACTTGACTTTAATTCTTATACAGGTAGAGGTATTTCTCTGCTTTATTTCTTATCATTTAATATAATATACTAGTCATACTATACTAGAAATTAAAATTATAATTAAAACTTTTAGAGTTAAAAACGTTTTTAACTTACTATGAAAAGTTAAAAATGTACTAGAGCAAATGAGATTATAAAATATTCGGAGTAAAATGTTATCTCGCGAATTTGAATACAGCCATCGCATAATTCGTATGACTTTTTCTGAAAAAGTTATTAAGTCACAAAGTCATAAAGTCATATTCTAATTCTGAATTAGAATATGGACACTGATCTGTGGCCTGCGTGCGTCCGATCTTACTTAAAACGTTACTTCATACACACAAATATATATAAACTAATATATATAATAATTAACTGACTCCGTAGACGAGTGAGTTAACGCGTTGTCTGATGGATGAGAGGTCCCCGGTTAAATACACTGCAGACCGATGTGTTTTTCGAGTGTAGAACTTTATATCAGTAGGTTTATCTTGTCGTTATTCCAAATATATCCTAATTGATAAGGAATAACGGGACATGGTGCCATACTTATACATATACAAATTCATATAGAACAATAAAAGAGTTTGATGGATAAAGTATATTGATGAACCTCGATACCGAATATAAAAAGCAAGTATCAAAAATATGCGCATTTTCCATGCAAAGTTGTTAGAGCAGTAGGAGTATATAGCTCAGCACGGTATATGGACAATTGGACGATGGCCGTTTAGCCGAAGGCCGTATGAATTATTTACACATAATCTCTCTTGCAAGATTTCTACTCAAGATTTGTTATTATTTGTCCAACGGCTAAACGGGGTACACTCGCTCAGCACAGTATAGCGACCAGTCGTGTGAAACCGTAATAGTTTATAAATGTCCCACATAGTATATAGAAAGTATAGTAGGGTCAGATAACTTCTAAAATTTCGCTTCTTAAACAATATTTAGACACAGCTCGCATAACTAAAGCCGAACATGATCTACGATGGAGGCCAGAATTTGCCGCAAACAACAAAAAAGGATGACCTAGATAAAACATTGGTTTTTGTCTATAAACCGTTCCAAAAAAATCAAATTAAAAAAAACGTGGCGACGTGGGGAAATATATCGAATAACAGATTATATTTGAATTTTTAAATAAATAATACATGAAAAACCTGTGAATAATAAAAAAATATCTTAAACTTGATATTATTATGAATTTTAGAATATGGTTTGCACATGCGATTATCGTGTACTAAAACTTTTAAAAGATCTAAAATTAAAAAAAAATCAGTAAATATTCCACAAATATTATTATATTTTAAACATAACTTTTCATGCTTTTTTACCCTTTTTACTCTACTACGCCCTTGGAACATATATGTTGAGAAATAACACTTTATTGACAAGTCGAGTTTTAGCCGCTTAGGAGCGGTAGCGGGGGAGCATTTGTTTAGGTTACTGCCTCACAACCCAGGAGCTTTGAGTTCGAATCCAGGTACAGATATAAAAACAAATCATCACAAAAATGGTCATATATTTGGGACTGGTTATTTTCATGGACTCGCCATGATCCATAGGAATGGTGTTAATGATACCTAGTAAAACCCGAAAATATCATGAAAGCTTGAGAAAAAGAGTGGAAGCCCAGACCAACCATGGTTGTGTGCCAATATTTCTTTAGGTGCGAGGCCGATAAAAAAGACGAGTCTATAAAGAATATATTATGCGAGTTGCATAAAATATTTACTGTATGCTTGCCAAAATGATCATCAACCACACCTTTTGCTTTTGAAATTAAAATTGTCTTCTTTCAAATGTGTTTCAAAATTGGCATTTTGTAAAAAAAGTAGAATTTGAAACATATATATTATATATAGAACATAACATATATTAGATTACTTCATGTCGATTTTTAAGGGGTTATCACATTTTTTTCATTTTTGACAGTCGGTTACTTCTATCGGCATAACTGTATAATCAGAAATATTTGAAGAAGCTGAATTATCGATGTATGAAGCATTGATAGCAGATGAATAATAATTATTATTTAAAAACCGCAACTTATAAATCTATCCAAATCTAATTATTTTAAAAAGGGAAAACATCTTTTACACGTTAAACATTTCAGGAAACATGTGTTTTGTGTTTTTTTAACGAAATTTGCATGGCATATTGATAACACAATAACAGCTCTTGCATGAACTACGATCAAGTCAAAATTTGGAACACGACGAAAAATGGCTATTATTAAGATTTTTTAAACCTCCACCATTTAGTTATTTTTCAACATACATTATTTCAGTAAGGTTATCCTGCCATACTCATGATAATCAAGAATCATTCTGTTTGTTTTTGTTTCCAATGATTCTACAAGGAGTTACGATGTCCGACTCGGACCAAACTTTTTGTATTTCTACTTGAGATAAAATTGATTGAAACTTCTATAATACAAAAATATGTTTTGTTGTTTAAAAGATGCCTAATAAATACTGAAAACATTATTTCTATTATTTTGAATTTAACTATATATAAAAAAACAGAAAATAGCTATTTTTGAGCGTTCCTCATATGTTCCAAATTTTGTTAAGTATAAATCAAACAGAACAATTCAGGTTTTTCTTTGGATTATTTTGAAAAGATCATGAAATCGTATTTGTGTGAAAAATACTTCTAAAAATGTATTTCACCCAGAGAATAAATGATATTATATCTTACACGAATAATGCTGATATTTATTTTCATATTGTACACTAAATAGTTATAGATAAGGTATTAATCATATAAATAGTATTTTTACTTTTTATTTTAATTTTCTATTTCATGCAAATTGTTTTGTTGTACATTCATATATATATTATCAATCCTGCCGCATCTTGTGGACGTCACTAAATGTAAACATTTAATCTCAATACTGCATCATCTGCCGATTTAAACGAATATAATATGCGAGGTTTATGTTAAATGTTAATGTGTTTGTATATATGCGTATATAATGGCAGATGAAGCAACGACAAAAAGCGCTTTTCCAAATATAACTTGGGCATGAGCGATCTATATATAAAACGTCGTATTCATTGATCATATATATATATATATATGTATATTGAATATACAAGAAAAGTTTACAATATCAATTTTGCAGACACATATTTTCTTTTTCCGAAAATGCTTTGTGAATGCATATACTCGCCTTTAGATAAAAAAGAAAAAAAATTATGAATTTATATTAAGCGGCTCCAGAACGCGGTTATTTTCGGAAGAATTTTAAAATATAATTGATTGAAATACATATATTTTAATATAAAAAATTTATAATTTAATTAAATATAAATACTTGAAATTGCTATAATTTTTATTTTTTTCAACAGGTTTATATACATAATTTATTAAGTAATTAACAAATAAAATAAATTTTAATTTTGTTATTAATAAAATTGTGTTAATTATATACATTATGTATCTTTCAAAATAAATCCATAATATTTATTTTGGTCATATACATTTGTATTATAAATCAAAAAAAATCTAGTAGAAATTTTGCACACATCGCCCGATTGCAAGGAAATTTAAACATATGAAGCGACTACATATTAGCATGCTCGCATCAGTCCACACTTTACACACGTCGGCCATTATATAATCATGAGAGCTCATGATTTTTTTCGTTCCGAAAATCGCCAATAATTTTTCCGAAAGGCGGAAATTACGGTCACTTTCACAGTTACACAATATTGTACATGCAAATGTAGTAGAAGATCAATTAAAAGCGCATTATTTGTTCACCTCACCTAATGGGAAAATGGAAAATTGTGTGATATATACGTTATAGTTTGTATATATATATATATATATCTATATAGTTTTCTTTACTTTTCACTAGCTCAGCAAAACGGATTTGCACACGGACACACACGATAGCGCGATTGATGCTTGAGCACAATTCTCGACGAAAACGCAGCAGTAACTAATGCGCGATCAGTTCAAGATTTTCCGCGGCTGATCGTGAAAATGTGGCGTTAAGTTCGGCGCCCCACGTCGGCCAAAATGACGATCGCATCGGGAGTCTATTTATATGTCCGTGTACGCGTCTTGCGTCCTGCTCACCAGTGCGATCTAAGAGGAAAGTGCGACATCGTGTCTTCCGAGGGTCACCTAAAAGATCACGATCATTTTCAAAAATAGCTTTCGTTTCAAGTGTGTATTGGTGCGTTTGCACTTTTTTGTTGTAGTTTAACATCGCCACTGGCAGACAGTAGAACACGCTATTTAAATTAGATGTGTGAACAGTCGTTGGCCGAGAAACAACAACAAGAAAATTTATGAGTAAAGATTCAGAACTGTGAGGAGTATGTATACGAAGCCGGCATGTTTTTATATGTAAAGCGCATGCGCATCAAATATGTTACCAAAGTTAAAATATATCAACAACTGCACTCGTCCACGGCACCACCTGTCTGTTCGCGCAAGGAAGTGAATGAGCGTTGTGGCGCACACCGGTAGTTGTTGACATTTTTTAAATTGTTTGGCCAGAGATGTGCTATTGCCGCGTGTGCGTCAGATATGCGAAGTGCGCCTGCGAGTTGTATCTGTGTTTGTATATGTTTACTGTTATAAATAACATGTGAGTATTGTTTTGTTGATTGTTGACGGTCGGATTAATATGATTTTACTTTCCGTGATGAATCAGTGTGATTATAGATTAACTCTTTAACAAGATGTTTATTTTTATCATTCTATTTAAATTGAAGACGTATTTTGTGTATGTTTGTATAAACTCAACTACATTATCATACGCTTGAAATAATCTTGCTAAACCTCTAAGATACTCTACCTACCTCTATTTTATATTATCATTAAATCGATAAAGATAATCTAAAGTAATTTACATGTTTAACAGCATTTCAAAAACAAATGACAATAATCCGAATACAAAATTAAATATGAATTACTTAAAAGTTTTCGATAAAATTTTAAAAATTCTTTTAGAATAAAACTAAAACAGTATTTTAATGATAGCAATACTGTTAATAAGATAAAGGGACAATTAAAATTACATTTTAACATCTCTAGATAAAAAAAACATTTTTCGATTCTAATATTACTTTACTAAAGTAAAGTATCTGTACACATTTATTAAGGGTAAACATTTTATGCTCACCGAAAAAAAAATGCGCAAAAGACCATGACTTCGGTAAAAATTCGGCAAACTTCGTGTAATGTTTTTGTCAGTCGTCGGGTGTAGTGAAATGTTTTTTTTTTGTTGCAAATGATGAAATAAACACAAAAAACAACATGCATTTTCAATGATCGGCCTCTTTACTAGTTTAAAAGAAATATTTTTTTTAAAGAACCAGTCCTATTTGCTCGATCTTATTTCTGATTTTTTTAATTTATTTAACACACAGACATATGTATTTATTTTTTTTTGCCTTCGTATTTAAATATGGAATACAAAAATGCCCAACTTAGGCTACAAAAATTTCAATGCCAAATTCCTATTCGAGACATCGTATTTATCTGATGGTTATGAAAGAGTCACGAATTGTTGTAAAAAATTGTTGGCTTCAATTACGCCGACAAAATAGAAAACCTGCACAGAGTCCAAAATCCATGTCATTCATTGTAGTCCAAGAAATGTCGGCAAGCTCGAAAAGCACTGCTGCAAACGCAAAACGAAGCCTATGAGGAAGAAGAAGGATTACTATATAAATATCTAGTTTTCAAACTCGTTGTTCTCATAATTACTTTTTCAAATTTGCGGGAATTGTCATTAAAGTATTATTATTTATTAAATTTAAAAACCATCGAAAAAATCAGTGAACATTTACCTCCTTATGTGGTTTTCCATGTCTTTTGTACACATTAAGAAATTCGATTGTAAAAAATCGAGATTGTCTTCTTGATCGTGTCAAATAATTTTGAATTCTATACCAAGATCTATAAGAAATATTGCTTCAATTAATATATTATTAAAAGAAAAATACATATGATATGATATGATGGTAAGATATGATCAAACTTGATGATAACATTTTTTCTATTGTATAATTTTTAATGTCGTATCAAATCAAATTTATTTAATGCCGATAATAATTGCTTGAAAGTGTATTCGTATTCACACTTACACGCTCCTCCTTACGTTCACGAACGGAACCTATTCGCCGTCCTTTTTTATAATGTGAATCGCAATTTTTAATAATACAGTAGGCGAAAACCAGTAAGTCGCTGAACCCTCTATCTGACCTAACTTCATTTTCTTCAAAAATCTAATATTCTAATTAAATGTAGCGGTAAATTGTTTTGATGAAGCATCGGTCCGAAATTAATTCTTAATATATTCGTATATTTTTATTATTTACATATTAAGTTTTGATTATAATTTTTTTAGGAACATAATTAATGTTTTCTCTTCTCTTATATTATTACCTGAATTCTTAATTTTTGTATTATTATTTTTTTACTAACATTTTTTTTCTATATTTCATTTCCATTATTTGTCATCATATAGCTGAGCTCTTCCCATTGCCAGAGAGCATTAGAAGATGATTTTTTATTTATTTTTATACATTTATAATCTAAAATCACAAAATACAAATTTAGAGGTCACATGTATTTAACAAAAAATACATAATAGTTACCTAATTTGCGATACGCGTAGGCGCCGATAATTTATTATTAAAAAATCCATTTAGGTTTGTGTTTAGATTTCTTATAAATCAAAAAAAAAAAAACAGAAAATAATATTACAATAAAATCAAAAAACTAATTAAAAATAACAATATACTGTTTTCAAAAGTATTTGTCAGACAAAAATATTTTTTTCGAAATTCATTGAAGTGTAAATTTGAAAATAATTAGTAGAAGTCTGAATAGCAAATAGCTCAAAATCAGTATCAGAACTATGCACCCCTTTGCAACATTTTCATACTTCAAATTCATGAATATGTTGTGATAAAAAAAATCATGTCTGTACGTTATGCCTTATGTGAGTGAATATTTATAGAAAACAATGCAAATTCACGCTTTTGAAATGCTCAATGAAATTAAGTACGAATTCATTTATAAAAATAATACATTTTTTACTCATTCACAAGCCTTGCTCAATGTTTTAAATGAACGATACAAAATTTTACCTTAAAAACAAAAAAACAACAATAAAAATACATTTTTTTATTTAATATATTTAACAATACTATAAACAAAGTTAATGTACCACATATACAACATTAATATTTACAAATTATGTATATTCCCTCTCTATAATATTCGCACTAGATGGCACTGCAGCGAGCACGTACGGCACTAGCTTCATACCTATGCAAAATCGAAAACCAATATTATTTACAAACATTCGAACTTGCAGACTAAACGTCAAATTTGTCTTATTTTATATATGTCAAAAGATCAGCAACACAAATAAAAAAAGGGAAAAATTGCCCGGTTTGTCCTGAAATTCTACGGAACTGCATATCCCGAAGAATTTTCTACATCTTAGTGCGTCAGCACATGACCATTCCACACTTTCTGGATTCCGGCGATCCAGTCAGTTGTTTGTTTATTTGTTTGTTTGTATCAGATAAAAATACAGTACATTGTGCAAGTTTGTGTTTACAAAGGATAACAATACAAACGAAAGTTATTTTGCGAATTAACATTTGCAATGAATGCAACCAGTTTGTTTGTGTCTACGTCTCGTCTGGTATTTCAGATCGAGGCTGGTGAACAGAATCTAACAGACCTGTATAGACTTGTACCCTATCTCCGACAGTCTTTGTCCTGTACAGTTTGTGGAAGTTTACTAGCCGAACCCCATACTCCTCAGGCCACACAATGCCAGCATCATGTTTGCCGAACTTGTATCGGTGGTCGCAAGAACGTAAAACCTATATGCGGATGCTGCTTAGACTACAAAAAATACGAAGGAAATACTCAAATGAGAATACTGGTACAATGCTACAAAGGCCTGTGTGAGTATATTATGACAACGCCGATCTACGCAAAGTTTCAGTCTGGAATTAATGGATCAAATGGAAACTCAACGTTATCGCCTGGAAACAACACAAATAGTGCTGGTAGTCTCAAAGAATTGATCGAAGAAGGTGCCCGGTTTCAGGATAACTACAAGAGTTCATCTGGTCTTCAGAAATCTGCATATGCCATTCTGCCTTGTGTTTACAGCACAAATACAACATCCTCAACCTCGTCTTCTACGTCTTCGCATCATGCATATACACCAAATTCAAATCTGGCAACAACAAATCATAAAGATATGACTCTACCATCTTATACTACACCAGCTGTTACTTCTCCGACTAAGTCCGCTTCAAACGGACAGGCAATGTACTCGGTACGATACGCGGGTACCGGAAATAAGATCATGATCAAAAGAGAGACGGAGGATGACTTTGGGTTAAACAGCAGAGAGTCGACAACAGCAAATTCTTCTGTATCACATCAAAATTTTAAGAAACCCTCAACAAGTCGTCCGAAAACTATTATTAAACGTAAGGGATGTCGTTGTGGTAATGCTACACAAACACCTGGTAAACTGACATGCTGTGGCCAAAGATGTCCCTGCTACGTCGACTCCAAGAGCTGCGTTGATTGTAAGTGCCGTGGCTGTCGAAATCCACATCGTGCTGATGGATTGAAGGTATGTTCCTATAAGCTAATAAAAAAATCTCTAAATATAATTTATTTAAGATTCGACCGCACATTCCGGAACTTAATCAAGTAAAGGATATAAGTACCAACGCTACAACCACAAATGCTCACATAGATATGGATCGATCATTTTTGCAAGACACACGTTTACCTTCGATAGATTCACAAAGTTCTATTGAGTCTTCGTTGGACGGTGACTCAATTGTGTTCAATCCAAATGACATTGACGAGCAAGATATTCAAGGTAGATTTTCTACAGTACAATTTTCAATAATCATCGTTTTAAAATAATTTCTGTAACAGTTGTAAATGTGTACACGACTCACCTGCCTGACGAAAGCTTTGCCTTGCCCACTATATTGCTACAGGAGAGTCCGTCCAATTCGACTAGCACTAATACAACGATGTCGACTACGCTTCCCTCCACCATCGTCTCCTCCCAATTCCAATTCCATCCTAATCAAATGCTACATTCAATGTACGACCAGGACCTAATGACTGTGTCTACGGTCGACCGCTCATTCTCCGAGGACGGCTGTTCGTCATCAGACGCGCGCAGTGACGTCGACCTCGATATTTGATCCGTCGATCCTAGAGCATTTTAAACTAATTACTTTTAAGAATGTCTGTGAATATATTTGTATCTTCGATGTTCTGCACGATAATTTATTACATACGATATTGTAAGCATGTATTTTTATCATCGATAATTAATAATACAAATCCGGTAAAAAATCTTCAAAATTTTCCGAAAAACAGGGATATAATGTTAAAAATACCGACCGGTTTTTTTCATCTGGTGAAGTTCAATTAAACTTACTCAAAGTTTGCATATTTAGCTCTATGTAAATATATAGATGCAAATGCAGCCCAAAGAATCTCAAATGTTAATTGAGATATATTGTATACATTCTATATCATAGTAAACTCATAGAAATTTAATCAAAGACTAAAAATTGATCAAAGTCTGGAATGCATTCGATTATTTACTTAACTTATAACAATTGCTATACATTGTAAATATTTTTAAGTTAACTCTTAAAAATATACCTTGCGGTTTTAATGGCTTGTTTTTATATGTATATATATTTTTACAAAACAACAACAACAAACGATGAATATGCAATTATGCATATTGTATTTTATGAAACATTAAGAATTATGTTTAAATGTATGTACTAGATATTTTAACTTTTGTATCATATTCATTTTAAATTTAGACAACCGAAGTTCGTGTGTAAATATATATATATATATATATATATATAACAGCTCTCTGTATCAAATCGAAAATATTTTACAAATCGTAATTTTGTGCTTTTAAATATTCAAATCTGTGCTCCTTATAAATCAAAAATTGCTCCGAAAAATAAAAATTGTGTCTGCTGAAAAATGTAATGTATCAAATAAAAAAAAAATATAATATTAGTTTTATATCTACATATATTAAATTAAAATTACCTTCTCTTATTAAATAATTTTACAATATATTGTGCTCCTGAAAAAATCTATTTTTCAATTTATTTTGAGGAAACTAAACAAATCTGATGGCAATGAATTATAATCTTGAAATTTTAAATTTTGATTTATTCGGTGCACATTTTTGAATAATTCGAAGCACATGCATATTATTTAAAGGTGGACAGATATTGTTTTGAAATGATATCATATACTTTTTGTCACTTCACATACGTACTTTCTTTATTTATGTGAATTCACAAATATTGAATTAGTATTTTATTGCTATTCTATAGTACGCTATAACCGAATGTATACAATTTTTAAACTCCTAATGCTACAATTTTATTACTATTATTACTATGCCAAAAGAAATGCACGTTTTTTAAGAATGGCTTTCCAGGCATGATCACACATTTGTGCATTTTTAGTTAAGTCTATTCTTAATGTATGATAAATGATATCCGCGCCAGATTCAATCCTATTCATATTTTTGTATAGCCAAAATATCTTGGAAAAGATTTAAATCCTAGAGACCACAAAGATGTATTTTATCGCTAGGTGAATATAACATAAAA
>JANSTU010038175.1:0-11218 GCA_027564075.1 Bolitophila hybrida | reverse complement strand
CCGGAAGGGGTCAAACTTTAACCGTCAGTCAATCAGTCAGTCAGTCAGGACTCATCTGGTTGTATAATATATAGATTATTTTATTATTCTTCTATTTCTTCATGTTTTCTTATCATCAATATCAAACAAATCTGCAGATGGAAATGTCAACAAACACATGAAACAAATTATTGAAGCACAGTATTGCGATTCTACATACATATATATTGTCTTCATTTTAAAAACTCACTATAAATGTACTGAGTGTGTAAATATATAAATATACTATAAGTTTGATAAGACAGTAATAAATGTCGAGTCGAGTGATTTTTCTAACGCCCATAAAATAGTGTTCAATTATTTATATACCACTTTTTGGACTTGCGTAACAAACATATTAACTGTTAACAGTGTAATTATACGTTAAAGAAAAGGTGTATACTTTTGTTGTTGTAAAATAAATCGTGACGCTATGAGTCTTTACTAATAAAAAATGTAAGTTTATCAAGATCTATAAACGCAACATAAATCTGACAGAAGTGATTTGATTTCTGAACGCAACCTATTCAAAAGAAACAAAAATAAATGTGTGAAAACTTGACATTACGAAGGTAGAAGATGAAGCAAAGCAAAAATTAAAATACATAAAAAGACAAACCGATTGCGAAAATAAATAAAGAGTAATAAACTTAAACTAATAAATAGATAAACATAAATAAATACTTACCGCAAATTTTTGTACAATCCTGTTGATACGTTCAGACCGTTCTTGTCCTGACCTACATCTTCCGAGTATCGCCACGTACCACCGACGGCCGGTGCATACTCAAATACGGTTACCTCGAATTTATTGGCGAGGCCATGACGTGCAGCACACAATCCCGCTGTTCCAGCTCCAATGATAGCCACACGCATTTTGTTCCCTAATTCCTCTATCTCGATAAATATTTAGCTGAGAATTGAGTGCGCCACTAAGATAATATGAAAATAATGAATAAATGTCAATTTTGTTATGGAAAAACTAGTTTATGTAAATAATATATGTATGTATTTATTATTTGACGTTCAGTGTGACTTTATAAATTAACCTTAAAAAGTGTAGATATAAAATATATAATCTAAGAGCAATACTGGCTTAACCTGGACTGATCCAAAATTTACATTTATTCGCAAAATAAATAATTCTAACATCCAATCTGTGTTATCAATTTTTGTATGTGTATTTTTGTTTTCTAATCTTATCATTTTGATAAAATTTTAAAAATAATTTGTATCAACTTTAAATAACAATTATATAAAGCAAGTTTATTGTTTATAAATGATTAAACATATTATTTATATACAAATATATAACAAATCCATAATATTTGAGCGAATCTCTAAATGGGTTCAGGTAAAGTACCGTCCTGTGATCTTATCCAGTACTCCTGCAATCGAAACAGCCAGGCACGCCAGTATGTGCGCAGAGCGTCCTCATTGAGATGGTAAGCATGTGCAGGTCTACCGTCAGTGTACGCAACGACCACAAGACCCTGTTTGATGGTCAAACGGTACCGTGGATCTGCGTGCAGAGCTCCTAGGTATGCACACAGTTGCAGTGGAGCATCATACGTCGAGGCAATCGTTGGCTTTGCTCTATCGGATTTCTTCCATTCGATAACGGTTACCTCGTCTCTGTAACATTCAAAAACGTTCGTTTTTTAGTTTTTTAATTTTATTTTTTAATGCAACGGAATCGCTAATGTTCATCAAACTTTATTTGTTTTTGACATCCTATTTCGTTATGACAAACGAATATTGGTATAAAAGAAAGAAGCATAGAAGTAAGTTGAATAACGAAGTAATCGAAAATTAGTTGGACACGGATCTTTAAAAAAGGCAAAACTTATTGAAAATATTAAATGCGACATTATTAATTTTACAATGACCTCATGTGCGGAATGTAAGCTTCTCATAAACTTTCAGAATTGCTCAACAATATTTTGTGATGGTCCTTGCAATCTTGTGTATCATACGGATTGTGTAACCGACGAAGAGGACATAGACCGAAGATTGCTTTGGATGTGTGTAAAATGTAGTAATAATGCATCTTGTCTGAGCAACATTAGATTCATTGAATACAGTCGGGTAAGTTGATTTTTTTTTCGTTTAGATATAACCTACCCAATTCTTGAAACGCAATCAACGATTCCTTTATACTTGAGCGTAGGATGCACTAGATTCGCCTCGACCAGTATCGGTTTTGGATTTATCGTGGACAACGTTTTTGCCACACTCTTCCAGACATTGATCACGGGCGATTTAGCGTCTGGTTGTTCACTGGTCTGGAAATATTGCTGAAGACTCGAATGGAATGCAGTGCCGGTGGTTAAATGAGCTATAATATATGAATATATGAAACAAATATATTTCTTATAATGAAAATAGTATTTGATATAGATCTTACATTGCTGCAACTCTGCAAAGCCCTGCTCGCCGAGTTCGGCAATTTTTAATAGTTTCCACTGCATCAATGCCTGGCGAGATGATTCCGGCATGGTTGCCTGCAGAACTTTACCCACTGACGGCATAGCCATTGTGTCCATATTCGTTTCATCGTCTACGCTTTTTCTATCACATGCTAATGGATAGTTTATCATTGTTCGTAGATCTTTTTTACTGAAGGGAATTTCGACTTTCGGTAGTGCGGTTTTCTTGCGTTTAACCGGAACAGGAAACAGGCCATCATTAAACTTGCTCAGACTCTGCGGAACTGTGGCAATGGTTCTTACTGCTTTCGTTTTTCGTGGTACTTTCTTAACAGGTGGCTTTTCACTTAATTGCGGTAAAGTTTCTACTGGAACTTCTTCCACTTTCTTTTGCGGAGCAGTTTTTGTGGGTTTCATCATATCCGTATTCTGTTCATGCTTTACAAGCCAGTATAACTCTGCTGATTTCCCAATCTCACGATCTCGTGCTGTTTCAAACAGTACACCAGAAATCTCTTGTTCAGGAACTACTTCATCTTTAGTGCTCTTCTTTTTCTTTGTTTTTATCACGGCTCCATATAATGCCTTGTTACTGAAATTCAGTCGTTTAATCGAGCTGCTCGAACTAAATGTGGCCACTCGCAATGTCGAGGGTTTAAAATTTAACAAACGCACCAATTGCGAACAAAACATTTTTTAACTATATCTAAAAAATATATTTTCTAGATTTTAAACATATTTTTTTTATAATTTTTCAATACATAAATAACAAATAATGTATAATATATATTTGAATTGAAAACAATAATAAAAACATAACCTTGAAATGTTTGACATTGTTTACACCGGTTCCAATGAACTTGAAATTAATGTTGATCGTGTTAGTCGATCGTGTTTATGTTAGTTCTTTGTAGAATTGTTGAGTAATAAAAAAAACTTGGTGAAATTACCCCTTGATTTCGCATGATCAAAGCGAAGCGATAAATCAAATGAAAAATGTTAATTTATGTTAATCATATACACTTTTTCCTTAAGAAAACTATGTGTTATTAGCACATTTGTTTAAATGTGTTGGTACATTTTTGTTAGGCGCTGTCATTAAACACCTCCAGTACAATACATATACATAAGCTGTAATTATCCTAAAATCGGCTAAGCGTACCAGCGCAAGTCTGTAAAATTTAACACGAGACGTCACCGATGACGATTCGATGTCGATGATACATATTTTAAGACATCGAATCGTCATCAAATCGAGTAAAATTCTCCATAAATACAAAATTGTCACTTGACGAATTAAATTAAATTTCTAATTTTTTTTCAGAGAAGAACACGCGGAGCTGTTGGGGTAAAATCCGCTCTTTTTTCTTGAACACGTTCCTTGATTCGATCCACTTTGTTCATTGGCTCAATATCAATCTCTATTTCTTTCTGCTTAAAATTCTGTTGCGTCACAATGTTTTTAATGCAGTGATTTACTTATGTTAACTTTGACCAACATTTTACCAGGCGGAATGAGCCTTCTGTACAAATTACAATAATAGATGCTCAATAAATATGATTTCAGTTCTCAATGGGTCGTGTAATCTCTCGTGAGACATAGGACCAGTGTGCCGCACATTGGATTCATTGACCATTAAGGGTTTGCACGACTGGGTAGCGATTCTATGCACACGCTAGCTACTCAAATAAAGTAATACACTCTTTGTTTTTTTACACAATACATAGAAAGTGCTTTCAAAAAAAATTGCTTCAGTTGTTGTTGCTAGCGTGTCTAAAATTGCACAGAATCACTACCCAGGTCATGGTAATTATATTATTATTATAATATAATTATATCATAATAACAAACATTTAAATATGCTACTGTATATTTGTATTATGAATTCACTCGACAGTCGACACTCGTAGACAATAAACTTCATCAAGTAAAACCATTGGATTTTTGTTTGACTTTTCTAATTAAAATTTTACAGGCTCCACAACTAAATTGTCATGATGTCGATACTCGAATAAAGTGCTCTTAGAGACTAAAAAATCAGTCGATTTGATGGTTTTGAGTCTTACAGACTTGCGCTACAGGACAGACGAAATAGTTGAACTTGTTTCTACTATTTTCAAAGGATAAACAACAAACGTCAATGTTTCGGTTTTTGTTTACATATTTTGTAAGGTTAATTATTATTAATTAAGCACACAACTTAGAACGTTACTCTATACACACAAATCTTATCTAAGGTTAATTTTGTAATTTTTCGCGTAATATAAAATTGGAATTTACCGAAGTTTTAATACAAATTATACATAACAGGCAAATCAGAATTCCGATTTCAGCTGTCCGTAAGCGTAGTAAGCACTCTTAATTTCAATGCAGAATTGAGTTGAATGTAAATATCCAAGAAAACACTATCGCAAAAACAACAACAAAAGTTTAATTTAATATTGTTTTCTATTAATTAACACATTAAAAATCCATGCAGCTGTTATGTACGACCCTTCGCACTGCAACACTACATTACTCTATCCACATTACGAGCACATATCGTTGATCACGGCGTCATAATATTAAATTGAACCGCAACATTAACGGTTCCGGTTATGTTTTTTTAGTCATTTTCTACACATCTATTCATTTGAGTTTTGACATAATGAAAGTGGCGTCTACCTAAATAAATCTAAAAAAAATTTATTTGTTTTTTTTTTTAAGTATATTTTTGTAGTTTGTGCTAAAATTGTATGTTTGTTCAACGTTCCAAGATGACGCCGACTCATGTCGATACACCAATTCGTCGTTCCACGCACAACGTCTTAAGGACGCCTGTGGTTCCCACAATTGTGGTGAGTGTGTGTGTGTGTGTATAGAGATTGTATGCGTCGTCAGATTGCGCGAAATGTTCGTGTTTTTGTTCTGGAGCTGCAATATTGCTTTGTGAATTGCTTTATTGAACCATAACTTGCATTAATGTGTGAGTGTTTGTGTATAGTGTGAATAAACTGTAATTAGATAGTAGAAAATAACACAAATGTGTTATTAACTAGGTGGCATTATACGAGTAAAATGCATAATTTATATTAAATTATTTGCAGAACGATGATGAAGCGGAGCGAAGAGCCTCCCGAGCACGAGTCACTGAAACGTCCACGGCCAGTACGTTGAACGACAAGGAAGGACTCACAAACTGTCTAAAAATATTCAATGAAAACGTATGTGTGCTCTATCGCAATTACTCAATTTTTTATTAATAATTTAATTTATCTGTTTAGAAATTAAGCAAGGACAATGCCTGGTCAATGTCACTGATTGACAATTTTGCCGCTTTAATTGCGAAGCATCACAAATCACTGAACAACTTTCAGGTCGTCGGCACAACACTGGAGGCGTCCAGTAAAATCTATGGCCTGCGCGTTGACTCGGTGCACTTGGATGCGTGTCGTATGTCCTCTGGTCTTTTAAGGTCTAAAAGTATGTATATTATTTTAAAACTATTAAAGTATGGCCATTATCTGACTATAATTTACGATTTTTAGATAAAGATGATGACGACGAGAATAATGAGAACGCACCACAGGCAGCCGATGGTGAAGGTGCTACAGTAGAGGACGACGGAAAACCAAAACCGAAGAAGGCGAAAAAGAAACGTAATCTTGTCAGCACGGTCACACTAAATAAAGATACAATCAATGGCAAATTGGATACTGTTCCGTTTACTGATCCAATTTTTGCAAAACTAAACTCTGTGGTTGGTGACATCAATAGTTCGAATCGTTTGCTACAGAATGTACTCACGACCATTGATTCCGAACTCAGACTGCGAATGAATCATCAGTACTGGGATGGTGAACCTTCAAGTAACATTGAGTATTCCGATGAGTATGCATACGATGAAACTGATCATTGTATGCTGACGAGTTCACTTAGAACTTGTGCAGATGATCTTCTACGTCCGCAATTGTCCGGTTATAAGATTCTTAATACACCTGCCGAAGATGATTCGTAAGTGGAGTTTTTTGTGTTTGTTATCAATAATTATCTAAATATTTTAATTTTCTACAGAAAAGATGATACACTTTTGCCAGGCTCATTTAATAATGAGGAATTCAATCAATCAATTGTTGACATGGCCTTTGACATGGATGCGGAATGTGAACCAATCGATGATAATAATGACTTTGTAGACATTGACATTGGTATGTATTGTCAAGACATATCGAAACAAAAGTACTAATTATTTTCAAATACAGAACCAAACGACTTTGATGGTCTCACCATGGACGATCGAACGGCAATAAATGCATGTAAGGGTCTACGACGTGCACCGGTTATGATCGAGGATCTTCGACCGCTCGATCAGTCATCAGTGAATCTAGAGTACTCGTATAGACCACTAGATAATATCAATCAATTCTGGGCGGGACCATCGCATTGGAAATTCAAAAAACGCGGACACAAGAGCGTCAGTGTTCGTGTTATAGGTCATGCGGCAACGGGTGGTCGCAAAAAGGCATTAAAAAATAAGCTCGAGCCCGTCGCATTTGAATTCGATCTGTCCGATACAGCTTTTATCACAATCACAAGTAAACAGGCCTCAAAATTAAGAAAAACCAATATTTACAAGCGATGGGATGCGAAGAAAATGAAATTGCCAACGGATCTGAATTTAGATCGAGATCGTTATGGCAAACTGTACTTTGCACCGAGTCTATCGGTGGATCAGAACCATGCCGAGCCCGAGGACGAAGCAAGTGTTTATGATGCATTAGACAATGATGTAGCGGATATGGAGGTAAGAGTGTATTTTTTAAAATTTTATTATGGATTTGTAATACTGATGTGTATTATTTATACATAGCCACATCATGGAGAAGATGATGCAATGCAAGGTAATAATATAACAAACGACAATGAGATGTTTACGCAACAGCCCGAACCTGAGGCAGATCAAAATGCCACCGTTGCTGAAATCGGAATGGAGTTTATCGGAGCACCTAAAATGGTACGGTTTTTCATAAGTTTTATCTTATTACTAATGCTAATCTTAAATATTGTTGAAAATGCAGACGGAAAAGATCAACATTCAATTTGCACGTCGTGCCAAGGTCATCGATATGAAGCAATTAAAAAAATGCTGTATGGCCGTTATCAATCGTCAGTGTACAGAATCGTCAGGCAAAGAAAATCTGCCTATCTCGAGTCCTGATAAAAGTGAAAAATTCAAAAACGGTATGGCCACATTCAATGAGATCTATGCAACATTACCGAAAATGCTGACGCCCAACATGAACGAAGCCCTTTCGCCAGCCGTTGCATTCTATTCGATTTTGCATCTGGCCAATGACTTTAAACTACGACTAACCAATCATCCGGACGAGGGATTTCGGATACGACAGATTGAATGAGATTGTTGTTATTTTCTTATTTCCAAGAACTATGTAAAAAAAACTGTTTTTATCTTTTGTCAGTGTGTTTAGAATACTTACTATTTTAATGTAAACTGAATTAAATTGCAGACGTTGGCTTATATTTAATCCATTCTATCTGCATATAAAAAAATAAATTCAGATAGTAAATTTTTAATACAGTTTTTAATTACAGGTCATATTATATATTATATTATTATATTATTATTTATATTATATAATATGGAGTGCTTGTAATGAATATAAGCCATCGATGTGCAAACCTATCTGGCCAATCAAAGCCTTAAACCTATATAATAATGAATAAAACACATTATTAAAAATTCTCTATATAAACGAAATTGTTTAATGTTTTACGATAAACAAATAAATGACATTTATTTAGTTAAGTTATGTTTTTCTCTGGCTCCATCGTGACATTCTTCACGTGTATCTTATGAAAGTGCCAAAGATGAGACTTCATATTGCCTGCCTGTGCCGTACGCCTGTCACACAAATGACATTTATACGGTTTCGATAACGTGTGAATACGTTCGTGCTGTCGATGCGTAGACATGTCCGCAAATCGACTATCACAATATTTACATTTATATGGTTTCTCACCGGTGTGCAGGCGCTCGTGATTTTTACGACTAGCATTTGTGGTAAATGCTCGACCACATTCTGTACATTGAAACATTGGTTTATTATCTGAATGCAAACGACTGTGCATCTTCAGGGCAATGGTGGACTTGAAGCATTTATCACATTCTGAACACTTGTACGGTCTTTCGTTTGTGTGTGAGAGTTGATGTCGTTGTAGATCCTTGGTATAGTGATAGGCAGCACCGCATACATCACATATAATTTGTTTGTGTTTCGTGTGTATTTGCATGTGTCTGCGAAGTGATTCTTTCTTTTCAAACCTCTTCGAGCATACGGAGCACGTGAGCAGCATTGTTACATCGATGTTTGGTCGTTTAAGCATTTTGTATGTTTTGTTCGGCGTTTTATGTGTAGGTTTCGATTCTGATGCAGCATCTGATTCGGACTCATTTCTATGACTCTCTGTGATCAACACATCCTTATCTATAAAGCTTATTTCGAAATCGACGAGCACGAGCTCTTTTTCAATTTTAACTGTATTCGAAGAACGTTTTGGTGATATCTCTTTTATATTATCTTCTGGAACTTCAACTTTAACTTCTGCTTCAATGTCCAGGCTATCGAGAATCTCTTTAGTTGTACACGCTGTATTAATATCCAACTCTTCTGGATACTCACTTTTTACTAGTTTTGTGAGATAGATTTTATCCTGGGGCACTTCACTTAATATATTATTAACATAATCCAACACCTTGCCCGTGTTGTCTTCACTTTGAACTGGTTTCGCGCTAGGAGTATTTAAATTTAAAGTCACCTCACGTTCAGCAGCAAATTGCCGTGCATTCGCTCGTATCGTTTTGCCCGTAATATCGGTAATCTTATGAAAGTGTTTATAGTGTGATTTGAGATTACTAGCCTGCTTTGTCGATCTTCCGCACAGATGACACACAAACGGTTTTTCATTGGTATGACATCGCATATGAACTTTCAGTGTAGAACCATCCGAAAAAGCACGATCACACACATCACATTTGTACGGTTTCTCGCCGTTATGAATACGAATGTGTAGACGCAAGCTCACACTGGTCGAATAGGAATTGTCGCATCGATCACATTTGAATGGTTTCTCATTGGTGTGCCGGCGCATATGAACACGCAGGCCCGTTGCATATTGAAAGGTTGCACCACATACGTGGCACTGCATTGAGCGAGCAAAAGTATGTACATTATTGACGTGTCGCGTTAGCTCTCTATGGAAATTAAAGGTTTTTGGACATTTCAAACAGAAAAAGTCACGACGATTTGCATGTGTTATCATGTGGGTCTGGATGTGTTTTTTGGTGCGAAAATCATGACCACATATATCACATTTGAATGAACGGTCGATTTGGTGGCTTCGCATGTGTTTGGCCAGATTCAAGTAGACTCTTTGACACACTGTGCATTGGTGACGATTTATTGTTCTTCTTAGGGAATCGGGGTCATTTATCATTTGGAATAGGTTTTATATGTCTATATTCTTTAAATATTTGATCTTTTATGTTATTGTAAATGTATTCAAGAATTTGTACCGTTCCGGACTGAGCATAATTCAATGACGCCGCGCCTTCCGTATATTTATTGTTTGTATAAAATATCTAATTTAAAGCAAAGTTCTATTTTGATAAAAAATGTATGTTTGTAATTTGCAAAACAATTCTACTTTACGTCAAAATTCGAATTTCAATTTTCTTGACAGAAATACATTTTTGTCTTGTAAACAATAACCATGGACACATATCGCATATAGACAAAGCAAAGGTGTCGCGGAATTATTATTTGGCTTGGTTTTATGGCCCATTGCGATACAGAAATACATAAGTCAATGAATTGGAGATTCTATGTGCGGCGAAGAAATGGGGAAAAGGCTCAAAGTTTGACTAAAATTTTAGAAAATGCGATTTAAAGTGGTACAGGCCCCCTGGTAATTTAAATACCTCACACAATATTAAAAAAAAACCGACAACTTTACGAGTTCTGATAATAGAACTATTATTCAGGGTACTTATTTGTTCTTTTGAAATGCCAGATTAATTTTTGTGTAGTTGTTGTACATACATACGTGCAGTATTTGTTAATTTAACCTATATTTTTAAGGTTAATTGTATACTTCGCTGTTCTGCAAGTTTCTGTTAATTACCCCTCTCGATAAAATCTTATTCTAACAGCAATTATTTTGAGGTCCGTAAAAAATATACTTTAGCCTTGTGACTGTTTCAAACTTGCACGTTCCGAACTTTTTAGATTAGTTTTTATCATATATTCCGAGATATATTCAATTCCGTACACGAAAGTGGATTCGTATTCACACGTATACCTTAATTTACGTTCGGAACATTTTTTGCTTAATGTTGACTGTTGAACGTTTTCGAACATTGCTTACATGTTTATTCGTTGTACTCACTCTTACGTTCACGAACGGGAGGTATTTGCCGTCCTTTTTATAATCGCTACAAATGTCATTCACAATTTTCCTCGCAATTTTCAGCTAATATCTTTTTATAAAAGTAAAATATTTCAGCTTCCAATCAAACTCTTAAATGAGGCAATGCCAGTTTATATGGGCATCGAAGTCTACCGATTAGTTTTATATAGACAAACGGTATTTAAAATAAATATAAATATTTAAACTAACCTCACTAAATCAAAAACAAAACCAAAGTGTGCGTTCGAGCGCACTGGAGATGTGTAAGCATTTCGTCGAAGAACGACGTGCCGACGGACGAAAG
>JANSTU010038174.1:0-25082 GCA_027564075.1 Bolitophila hybrida | reverse complement strand
AATGGAAATGGAATGGAAATGGAATGGAAATGGAATGGAAATGGAATGGAAATGGAATGGAAATGGAATGGAAATGGTATGGAAATGGAATGGAAATGTAATGAAAATGGAAATGGAAATCAAATCTCTTAAAAAACTCCAATTGTCTGATCTAAATCTGACACTAAGGCTGCGAACACACAAGTAATACCTAATTAATATCTTTAATTTTGTAGTTTTCGAAAATATCCTAAAACTATACACAATATTTAAAAAAAAATAAACAATTATAGTATTTTTTTCATCTTCAAAACTTAGTCCCTTTAATATATTACATTTCCATGCTCAAAGTCACACACTTAAGACGCAACATATACATATATACTTCAAATATACGTTCACACGCACATGTACATAAACTCACGCACACAAAGAAGCATACACACATAGATATAAACAAAATAATATGCGCAGTGATCATACTGATATTTTTGTGTTATGTTATATGTTGTATGTGAGCCCAAGACTCGTTTTCAGCGATGAACACTGCTTGCCGTGCGCGCCGGCCGCCTCAGGCCTCAGTCAGAAGAATCGCATTGGATCGAGCATATGCATACTATGCCATTATGCGCTATGTTTAGTCTTGCATAGGGTCTCAACGCGATCAGACCGATCTGTATATGTGTGTGTGTGTGTGTGCTCGCGCGTATTATTATAAACGATTCTATAGAACTGAAAAACTCGCGTGTGCGCGGGTAGCCGTTACAACAACACAGAGAGCGGACGTTGTAATCGGTGCAATGAGCAGATGGAAATCGCAGTATAACGAATAGTTGTGTTTTTATTCGTTATTTTGGGTGTTGAAGTTCTGTGATCGGTGAACATAAACAGAAAAAAACGAAAATAAAGTGCGTGAGTGTTTTTGCCTGTGTACAAGCTGCGTGTCCCGAATAAGGAAGGATATTTCGAGTATATAAAGGATTACACATTTGGATATACGAGCAGAATGATCGCCTTATTTTTGGTTTGAAAGGTAAACATGCGTGCGTGACGGCTGAAGGAAGTGAAATACATTTGAATCCTAATGTGCAACGATAAATGTTGGTTTGAATGTGTGTGTGTGTTTATACAAAAGATCTGCATATAAGTGTATGCTAGCGGTTGTAAACTTGCAGTGAGATTATTATAACAATGCATAAATTATTTATGCATTTGCTTGAGGCCGTCTTTGTGTGCATTGTCTTGTTATGCAAAGATCTCCGTAAATGGAATCTGAATCAAAGTCATTTAAAGCGTGTTAGGCATCAGGTTGAGTGGCACTTGTATTTTCAGTTAGATTTTTCAATAAGAATGTAACATACGTAGCACATTCTATCTAACTAATAATTGAGCAATAAATCTTACATCGAAAAACACTCTATTTGCCCATTTTTCCATTGTGTACGCCAATTATATTCCATCCGAATTCCGTATGTTATCCAACAATATTCTAGCATATGTTCGTAAAAATACATAATTCCAATTCTTTGCGCACACGTGTGGACATCTGCTGCTGTTGTCCTGATAATACCACCGTGTCGCATTTGTACCACGAGCCACTACTTAAATTCAAACTGCGCTCAATCCTATTTGGTATAAGTACGGATTGCGCCATCATTTGCCAATCATGCTCCATTGAACTTTCGAAAAACGGAGTGCGTGTATATGTTAAATAGTTTGCATTGTGTTAGATTCATGTATACACACACGCACACATTCCGAAATGACTACACAATGCAGCATAATAAATTAGACGAGATGAAATCGTTTGCATTATACTATATTTACGCAAAACTTGTGTGCTTAGAAATAGGCGAGGAAATTTACAATTGTTGAGTTTTTGATTGTGCTTTGAAGATTTGCAAGATCATTTATTGGATATTTATACAGTAAACCACTCTTAAGAATGTTTATTTGTGTTGGGAATCAAAAAATGTTGAATCTTTTGAAATGCATTTTTTATGCAAATAATGCTTATAAAAAGTTGGTTTGTTTTTTAATTATTTAACAATCACTATTAATATAGGCACAGACACTTACACTTAAACCACGCAACGTGTCTGCGACAATTCAAAATTTAGACACATTGACATTTTCGGCATCGTCATTATTTAATTATTGACACATTACCGCGTCATTTTCGGAATATGCTACTTTTGATACACACAAAAAAACTAAATTTAGTAAATTAATAACAATCAGTATTTATAGTTTTTTTTTAAAGGGGATTATTGTGATGTTCAAAATCTTATGAGTAAAACTTTAAAGTAAAACGAATAGGGCTCGAAATAAATTATTTGCTTTTATGTTGTAATGTATTTATTTGTTGTGAATAAAATTAAATGTTTCAAATGCAAGACTGACCTAAACATTTCGCAAATGTCTCGATATTGAAATATTGGTAAAAGAATTACCACAAATGTCTCCAGATCCAGTCATGCTCTGCTAGTGAAAAAAATGTGCCGCAAATGTCTACCAATGATAAATGTAAATACAAATAAATGCCTAGAATTTATTTTTTTCATAATTTACAGCCTCTCAGATGTGCCTTAGCATTTCATTCATAGACAGACAAACATAATTTTTTTATATGTTTATTGGAAAAATAAATTCTGATATCTTTTTAATTCGTGATTTTTGAGGCAAAATGCACAACGAACCATTATTGTGTATTCTAAAATGAATACAAAACTTAAGGGACAATTTTTTAAAATGACAAAAGTCATTTGCGACATACTAATATTAGTTTATCGATAGATTTCATTATATCACGCAATACCAATAAGGAGGGAGACTAAAATAGGATTTTCATTGATTTTTTTTTGGGAGGAAATTTTGACTATTTTTTTTTTATAACTTCACTGAAACGGCCAGGTTCTTTGTAGCTCCACGAAGCGCAAAATACTCAGGCTGACCACGCGGCCTGCTAACGGTATCGATGTTATCGTTACCAACGGTTTTCGGGCAGAGTGACACCACCAGCTTGGGCCTCTCGGATGGTTGCGCCCCACAAATACCAATTCTTTGCTTGTCAAAACTGCAAAACGGGAGAAACGGGACTCTGTTAAATTGCGCAATGCGTAAGTTTCTTACGTCCTCTTTGGTTGACGGCCGCTGACGCTGACTAAGTGAAAAAATCACAGCTCCTCCTTATTTCATCTAGTTCATCGTGACATCCACATCGCGTGCAGTTTAAGTCCTCCTAGTAGCTGGTCAGATAATTCTTAAAATATCACTATTGTTTTTTCATTAAAGGGGTGTATTGTCGTATTCCGAATTTTATGTAACATAGTAAAAAAATCATGTAAACAAAATTGGACAAATATAATCTGATTTCCGTTTAATTTCCGACTTTTGAGGCAAAGAAATATTTGGTGCACTCAAATTTGACAACTTGCCATTATAGTCGATTCTAAAAAGAGTAAAATACTTTTGTGGCAAATTTACATACTTTCAAAAGACATTTGCGGCATATTCATATTCATATTCGGTTATCGATACATTTCATTTTTACGCCATATTAAGTATTTACATGGTAAATTCAACTATTTTATCTTTTTTTGTTGTATATGACAGGCTTTAGAAACATGCCGCAAATGTCTCGGTATGCCGTGAATAATGGGAAATAAATATGTAACAAGAAATATAGCCAATTTTGAGAATATTTTGTTTTGATTATTTTTTTGTAATGTAAATGTCACAGTGATTAATATCTAAAGTCCGGTTTTTAGGGATAATTGCCGATTTTTTTGAGCCCGTGCAGTTACTCTATCATTAGGATAATAGGCTTGAGAAAATATGCCACAAATGACTCGATATTGCAATATTGGTAATAACATTTTGCCGCAAATGTCCTAATATTCCGATAATAGAAAATAAATATGTCACCAGAGTCATCCTCAGCTTGTAAAGGAAACGTGCCGTCTCCCAATGACAAATGTAAACAAAAATAAATGCCTCAAATGTAGTTGCTTCACCACTTCGCATTTTGAATTGCCTACAAAAGGCGCAATTGTGCCGTATTGAGATGATAAGACTTCGTGTAGAAGGCGCGATACAAATGTCATATTTATAATTTGGAACTCGACAACGGCGGGACGCAATCCATTTTAGGCAACGACTTGGAGAAATTTGAATCAATTGAATCGCTATACCTTCAAAATACCGCCAATAATAATGCAAAATATTTTTTATGAAAATAAAAAATAAAAAAAAAAATCTTAGCCAAAGTTCAAATATATTATTTTGACTAGAACGTCTAGAATTTCTATTCTTCTATTTTGTATGAAGAAGGCGACATTACGCTGTGTGTGTATTCGTGCCTTAAATTATTATCTATGCTATTTAATTTGCCACATTCAGTCACAAAAATATTTATTAAAATATACAGTACGGTATATCTCCTCTTTTTCTATCCATCCTTCGTTATCATAAATCTGTACATTCTGTCATTATCGTCGCTGTAGTGGTCTTCTTCTCAGCGGTTGAATCGCATTCCATATGGCCAGTTGAGCTTCGCTTATGCGTACTGCGTAGATGTGGTCTGAGTTGTAGGCCACCAGGAGCGTTGCTTGCGGTTTGAGGAAATCATAATTGCTTGCTGGCCATTAGACCTCGATTTGACCAAAAACGGTATCAAATAACAGATTTATGTATGGTGTATTGCTGACGAAATTCATTTTGTCTGATTTTTATCAACAATAGGCATGAAAGGTATAATATTTTTTACTTAATAGAGTTTGGATAATCAGTGAAAAATATCTGTCGGTAACGATAGGAAATAGTGTACATCAGACCTGTGTTTATGTTTGAAGGAAAGGAAATTAAGGAAATTAAATGGAAAAACAGAAGCATTTAGTCTAAAAGTGTTAGTAGATTGGATTTGGAAGTGACAGTGAATGCGTGACTAGGGTAGCATTTAGTAGCCCTGCTAAACAATTAATGTTCCATGGGCAATTGTCGAATGCAAGCTGAAACAAATCTCTGCAATCATAATAATAATGTTTCCGCACTGTTCAAAATCAATTAATGGACAAAACAAAATTTAAAAGGCTCTGTGTACAACTGCAATGAAATTATAATTTTATTTTTAATCTCAGAAAATAATTTAATAAAAATTAATAATTATATGCATTTTAAAATTTCAGATAACATCCACATTGTAGAATCTCTCCAATAATACCAAAGATGGCACAATTCGAAACATTGGAAGCTAAGGTATGTTCCAAACTATCTTTATAAAATTTATACCTTGATTTGAATAAATCTAACAATATGTTTTGTCAAAATTGTCCAAGCACAAATAACCGGCAAATGCATATAATTTCCCTCGAAGAGGATTTCTACTTTTTTTCTATCTACATCATTTCTTTTACTTTATACCAAACATGTTAAAATATATGTAAACTCACGCGACACGAAAAATGGAAAAAATGCCAATGTCTACCCGCATTTATTGCACGCTATATAAGAACCTGTTTTCTGAAACTGTTTACTTGTTTTTCTTATACTTTATATGTATATATAGTAAATCTTACATACCGCGAGAGTGCAACTCGTTTAAAATATCTGTGTGTTTTCTGTATCACGTCCGCGCGGACACACACGTGTGGATGCGATGTTTTGCATTTGAATATAATATATTACATATTTTTATGTGTATCTATATACTTGTACTTTTGTAATATACTGTATGTAGTTAACTTACGACATATAAAATACCAGTTTTCGACGCTGGCAAATATTCACATTGACTTTGATTTATATTGAAGAATGTGAGCTGGTATCTTCTTAAGAGCGCACGTTTAATTATCTTTGTATGTAGATTAGTTTATTTTTTTGTTTGGGAGAGCTTCTATGTTATATATCATTTCTGAGATATTTGCAAATTTTAATATTTTTTATTATACTTACCTTGAAAACTCTTCTTAGAATAATTGTAAAATTAGTTTTTTTCTTGGGTTACTTGTAATTAGTCGATTGTCGTTTAGTCGAATGGATATTTGGCCACGATTGTTGTAGTGGCAATTTAACAAAAATACTTATTGCTCGAATAAAAATATGTATCCATTAGACGAATGATAGTTTTTTGTTTAACCTGTTTGACCATTCACTGAAATATAATATAAATATAAGGAGTTTAGTTGAAATGCATTTAGCCGAAAATCCATTTGATCGAATTGCTTATTAGACGATTGTTTTATAGGAAAGACCCTTTTAGCCAAATAAATTATGTGTCCAAATATATCGTTTAAAATAATGACGAATTTTTACAAATAAAAATGTTTGACCAAAAGTCTATTTGGTCGAATGGCACATTTGCAACCCATTAAGCCAAAAGTTAACCGAACATCTGAAAATACACTGAATGGACATATAGAAATAGGTATATAGCTGTTTGTTTCTTTGTATTTTTTGATTTATTTGGCCAAAGCTAGTTATAGGGCACACCAAAACCAGTTGTGGTATATCTCGGAAATTACCTCAGTAGTGTAAAAGTTTAAGCTTTGTTTAAAGATTTTTACATATTTTTGTGTTTTGAAGATTTTTAGAATAATTGTTAAATTAGCTTTATTTGTAAATAAGTAAATTGTCGATTGAGCATTTAAATCAAATAGCATGACTAAACAGCCAATTGACCACATTGCCCAATTGACGATTTGATTCATTTTGTCAATTTCATAGTTATTGTAATTTATTTATTATTATTATTTTGTCGAATGGGCAATTTTAAAGAATTGCAAATTTACAATTTGGCCTTTTTGACGATTTGTTGACCTAATATCTTTTAGAAAAGCCACTAGTCTACTACATTAATTGTCCAAATTTATTATTCTGTCGAATGGGATATTTTAAAGAATTTACATTTTAATTTTTACCTTTTTTACCGAACGGGCTATTCGGTCGAAAAGCCACTATGCTACAAAAATAATTGTTAGAATTTATTATCTTGCCGAATGGGCTTTTTAAACACCGACTTTACCATTTGGTAACGAATGAGCTTATTTTTGTTACCTAATTTTATTTAGCCAAACAGGCCACTTTGCTCAAAAGCCAAAAATACATATATCTTTTTTTTTACTCGACTGAAAATAAGTATTTTGAACATATGACCAACAGGCATAATTTCTCAATATTCGAAAGATTTATTTTTTTTACTTAATATCGTTTAAAACGGGCGATTCGGTCTACAAAATAAACCCATTCCGCTAAATTGTAAAATCGGATAGTTCTCTTAAAAAGCCCATTCGACAAAATCATAAATTCGGACAAAAAAAGGAAATGAAATTTTTACCGTTTTTTTACCGAACGGTCGAAAAGCCACTATGCTACACTACACTTTGCTCAAAAGCCATATCATTTATGACTCAATTTAACGAGACAACGACTGTCAGAAATAATTAAGTTATATTATTGCCCAAATTTATCATTTGGCCGAATGGTCTGATTTTGACGATTTCATTCGTTTACAAAATATTTTTTAGTCGAACAGGCCATTCGGCTGAAAATCCACTATTATGCTACAAGAATAATTGTCCGAATTTATTATTTTGTCGAATGGGCTTTTTAACGAATTGTCCGTATTCACATTTTGGTCTAATAGGATTTTGGACGATTTAATTTGTTCATCAAATATAGTCAAACAGGCTATTCTGTCAAAAAGACACTATGCTACAAAAATAATTGTTCGATTTTTCTATTTTGTCGAATGGGCTTATTTTTGACGATTTATTAGTTTTACAAACCTAATATCGTTTGGAAGAACGGGCCATTTCGTTTATTCGTTTATCACTCATTTTGCTAAAAAAAACGTTTGCCAGAAATAATTCATTTAGCCGAAATACATATTGCCTAGTAAGATTTCACAAAATGTCGAATAGCCGAAGGCGAAGGATTAGCCAAATTAGCCGAATGATTAAAATTTATAATAATAATAATAATTAATAATAATAATAATCGGCTCATTCGGCAAATTCTATTTGGCCGAACACAATTTAGGTCGAATAGCCCGTTTGGCTAAATAAGCAGTTATTCAGATAATCGGCTCATTCTGCTCATCCTATTTGGTCGAATGCCGCTTAGTCAAAGGACTAAGGTTTGAATATCCCATTTTGTAAATGTCATTTATTCGTAGAAATAACCTGTCTTCCAAATGGCTAATTCGTCTAAAATCTCAATTACCAAATGACACTTAAATATTTATTCGTTATCATTACGCTTAATTATCATCAATCACGCCGCCACTCAAAAATCCATACCACACAGTGACTCTAGCTGGATGCATGGGCTTCTGAACAAAGACGCATGGATTTTCCGATCCCCAAATCATGCAGTTTTGCCGTTTTAAGGTCATTCGGTTTCAATTCCAGAACCAGTTGGACTTTGTACGTAAACATACCGAGATCTTTGTGGAGAATCCTCCTCAGAGTGGTTCGTGAAACGCCAACTTGTTGACTTCTGCGCCGAGTTGATGTTGTCGAATTAAAGCACGCACTTTCGGTCACAGCTGCGATTGCTTCGACTGTACGCACGTGTGAGACCAACATTCCAGTTTCACGCACTTTATCAATAAACTTTTGAAATTAAAGTAACAATTTATGGCGCTAAAGTTGACAGCGTTATTAATAGCACGTAGTTCGAACAAACGAATTTCAGCCAAACGCGGTTTGTTAGTACTTATTTTATTGGTTATTGTTTATTCTTATGAATTTCGGTAAATTGTCTCATTCGGACAAATAAAATCTAGATTATTCTAGTAAATCATCTATCGGCTTGTCCATTCATCGAATAAATCGTTACTATAATAACAACAATAAATTATATCTTTCAGATGGCCAGTATCGAGGTATCGTTGAGCTCAACAGCTATGCGTCGAAGGAAAGGAACTTCTCTTGGCGGTGGTAGCAGTATTTCTGCACGAGCCTCACCACGACCATCAGACATTATGCCACAGAAGGAACTGCGTACTGCGCTACAAGATCGTGAGGCAGTCATTCAAAGTCTTCGCGTACAGCTAGGACTTGGAAAACTTCCACGACAAACGGGCACACCATTGGATGAGTCCGAGAGACCAGCAGCTGAGCAACGCATCAGTCGATTGCGCATAGATTCGGACAACAAACGTGTAGCCATTCGAAATTTGAAGGCTGCCCTAGATAAGTTAGATATTTCTGAGTAAGTATATTCCGAATTTATTGATGAAAATAAAATTTAAATCTGATTTTCATTTGTATAGTAACATTGATGTACGAATACGACAAGCTGAGCTGGAGTATGCTCTGGGCAGAGAGGAACTGCAGTTGCTGTCGTTGGTTGAGGAGTCTAGAGCACTTCAGGCACGCCTTGAGCGTTCCCAGCCTGAGACAAATACTTTGTTCAGTTTAATTCAGAGTGGCGTTAATGTTACATTGCTCGCTGTACAAGCTACTGTTGGTCGATGGGCTGTCTGTTCCAAGCCTGATAATCCTGGCATATGGATCGAGTGGGCCCTTGACGGTGAAGGACTATACCGTGGCGACAGAATCCTTGAAGTTAATGGCAATATTCTCACATGCAGGACCAAGGAAGAACTGCAGAAGATTGTCGGTATTTCGGGAAAATGCAATTTGGTCGTAATTCGCAAGAGAGCTGCTCCAGTACAACATCAACAGCTGATGCAGTCACAAGAGGATAACCAGAGGCTACAGCATAGAATATCGTACCTTGAAGATCAGGTGAAAGATCTCCAGATGATGGCTAAAGAAGTGGCAATAATGCCACCACCGACAAGCAAGGAGAATGTTGCGCATGTGACAAGCATTAGTATAACCTCTCCACCGACAACACCTCCAGAAAAACCTCAGCTCTATCAACGTGGTAACTATGTTACAGCTATCGTTGGTGGTAAGCCAGTTGACCATCAAATGAACAACTCTTCGACTAAGCATCACATCACCAAAACTACAATAAAAGAAAATCAGCTGAGCAGTGCCAATCGGTCTGCAGGTGATCATTTTCACCATCATTTGAGCAAATCAAATTCGGCTTCAAAGATATCGATAAACAGTGACATAACCTATTTGAAGCGAGAACGCGAACGTCAGAAAGAAAAGGAACAAAAGCGTGAGGAACGCGAGCGCAACCACCAGTACAATAGTCGTGTGAATGGGAAACAACAGCAACAACAGACACCGTCACACTACAACAAAAGCTACAGCTACGCCAGAAGCGTGGAGCACTTAAATCACAATAATCTGTAAGTTATTACAATTATATATAACATTAAAAATCTAATTAATTGCCTTTCCAGTCACGTCGAACGTCGCCGAGAGTCAAACAACCAGGAAAAAGCACGAGTACGAACTGATCTGCGCAGTGTACGCAGTCTGGACTTTGAAAGTGATTCGGGCGAATGGAAACGAGACGTAGACTATACCTCGGAACCGGTAGCACATCGTGTACGTCCAACGCCACCTAAGAAACCATTGCGACTGTCACTGCAGCGTGCCCAAAGTTTGCAGACCGTTGAGTCAACGATTCTTGAGAATGAATCAAAGCGAGCCATGAAACGAACGCACAAGGGCAAGGTTCCCGATCTGATGTTCATCGAGAACAATGTGCCACTACATACTGCTTCGCTGGGTCGAAATAAGTATATTTAAGAAAATGTATTATAATCTATGTAAAAAACCTTCAAAGTATTATGTTAAGATTGCAATTGGTATCTTGCCGTTTTTTTAAAAGCAAATATTATATAAATACACATATATATTCGATATTTTGTTATAACATTAAAAACAAAACTTTTTTTTTGTTTACAACAATAAACTTAGTAATTGACACTCTAATTGTCCCGATGGATTTTTTATCGTGTACTCCAAAGTTGTCATTTTTTTATCTCGAAAGACGGAGAGGTGGGAAATCAACGGGTTTGTCTAGATACCCAGAGGCCAATACCATAACAGGGTTAAAACCATTCAATTTCATATAAAAAGAAGTTATGCATAAACCCTACAAATGTTATTTTTCGCACTCATCCAAACAACTGTCACGTCCACGTGGGCACACATACAATCTGTTATCTCTCAGTTATAGATTCTAGACATTTGATACGACAGTACGTGTAAAGTATGAAGGTAAATAATAAGTATGCATCATCCTTCTCTCGCTCACTCTCTCTCTCGCTATCTCTGTTCACATCTGCGGTTGCGGTAAACATTTTTTTTTAATTAGATTAGAGAGCAACTAGTGTTTGAAATTTGTCCAGCGCAGTTGTGAAAAGTATTTATAGTCGTGCAAAGTAAATTTAACTATATTAGTTTGCATTGCCTCATTAGCATTCAGGTAAGAGACATACAAAATTCAGTGAATAATCGTGAATCTATGTACATAGTTGTTTTATTTGTTTTTTTAATAAATAACTTAAAATGTAAAGCCAAACCTTGTTCTATGGACATTTGTCATTTTTATGCAAAACATTAAATTTTAGTTGAAATATTTGCCAAAAATCAAAGTCAGAAAGTACAGTACAGAAAACAACGGAACTTTCTATAGAATATTGTGTTTGCTGTATTATATAATTTTATCTTAATTGTTTTCTTATCGTGAACGTTATAAGTACTGATGTGCCTGATCATTTATTGAGCATGTCTGGCAAATAAGTGCCGGTTGGCTTAGTGTGTAATTGATATGCTTTACGTGCGTGATTTTGCCGCGACTTTAAGAATTTAAATATTTATCTGCTTTTCTTTTTTTAATTAATGATTTAATGACCAGACAGGATAAGTAAATTCATGCATAAAAGATTTAATTATAATTTTTTTATCGGTAAATCGGATGCATAGATAATATTTATCAATAAAAAGTACAAACCTTATTAAATATGCTAATATTATTTGCACACCATGTCAATATCAATTGAATTTTTGTCTAGTGAATTTCTCTAAAGTAGTGGAGTAAATTTTTGTCACCACCAATTAGTATGGAAAATATTTCAAGGTCAAAAATATGAATTTTCGTCACCAAAAAAGTGAATTCCTGTCACGAAATAATGCACTGCAGAGCTGTAAATTTTTGTCACTTAATCCTTTTACAACAACAATAACATGAAATACTCGAAGAATTGTGTTTAGTTTTAAACCCTTTTTATGACAAAAATTCACACCTCGGCAGTGAATTCTTCCTACCAAATAATTTGGTAACGAAAATGCACATGAGAAGAATTCACTTGACAAAATTTCATACCGCCATTTGACATGTAAAGTATATTTCTGTAAATATCCCATTATTTATCTGGAAGAAAATATTCAAATCATTAATTCCTTCATGTAAAAATGTGTTTTTTGTTTTAAAAGTTCACAGTTAAATTACAAAGTTTTGAATAATTCATATATTTTTCAAAAAACAAGCCAATATATATAATTTTAAAATCCAAAAACAGGTATTGGTTTATACGAGTATAGTTAAATAACCAAAATTCGTGAATTTTTGTTCAAATTAAAAAACAGTGAAAACTTTACTGTAAAATTTGAAATATTTAATTTTAAGCTGTAACATTTAATTGTCAGAAATGATTTTTTAGTAATCCTGTAAATGATTACAGGTTCAGTCAAATTTTGTTAATTAATTTATCTTATTTTTTGTTTTACTTTTACACTTTATGGGTTATTTTTTCGTTGAAGTTTGCCTAGTTGATAATTATAAAAAAAGATAGAATCATTTTGTTGGCGCCAGAAGAATCGTTTGCTGATCAGTGCTTGAGTGCCCCTGGTGCCCGGATGGCAGATTCTATGCAGCTTGGCAAAAAGATGTCTTCGAAGTTGATCGGTCACGAATGGTCGGGCTCGCCGTGTGGAAAAATCGCATTCGATTACGGTTTCTTCGTTCATCCACATAGTTTTTTTTTTTTTTTGCCTTGATTCGATGATTTGCTTCAATTCGGGTTCCGTTGACTGTTGCTCACCCAGTTTGTTGTAATCGATGATTGGTTACTCGGCAGCTTGAAGTTGTCCTGATCCGAAATGTGGTGGATATCAATTGTGTATCCGATCGTTTCCTGGTTTTGTCGATTTGTTCGCTGTTTTTGTTGAATGCTTCTGATAATACACTTTTGATGATTGGTCAAAACAGTGAGATTATGTCGTTTCGCCCTCCAAATCGCTAACAGTTTTAATTCTCTTCGGAAAGTGAGTGTTGCAATTGGTTCGAGACCATTGGGTTTGAATTTTCCATAGAAATTTATCAATCCTAAGAATTTTTGCAGTTCCTTAATTGCAGTTGGCTTTTAAATTTCAATGATGGCCTCGACTTTTTCCACCCCCATGAGAAATTGCAGTTTTTGATGTTGATCGTGAGTTTGGCTTCCCGGAGCCTGTCAAATCGACAGTCAGTCTTCGACTGAGAAACCACCAGGATGTCACAAATGTATGCATATAATACCAGATTCATATTCCTCCCTCCTCATTATTATTATTCGAGGCTCCGCTAGATCTCGCCGATTGATATCCTCACGTGATTGGTACTCGACAACATTGATGAGTGGTTGTCCATCGGCCGCTTTTTAATGACGAATGTAGCAAAATATCAGAAGCGAATTGTGCCCCAGATCCGGCAATGGCTCCATCTACAGCTTGATTTTCAAATGGTTTGGTAGTTCCGGTGCCGTCGTTGCGATTTTATTGAACAAGAAGCTTGGTCAGGCATCATTTTATGCAAAATATCTTCATAACGTTTATTTTATCATGCGACAAATTCTATCAATTTGGGCAAAATTGCGACTTGAAAAAAAAAATCTACAAAATTTTAAATGCTGTCCCTGATTATTTTGTAGTACTACGTTTTTGGGGTTTTAAGTTTGTATGAAACTTTTTTATTTGATAATTTTTTTTTTAAATAAGAACATCAATAAATGTTACCCCTATCTCTCCAAAAATGGGTTATAAAATTTATCAAAACGGGGTGGTCCAACAAATCTGGTACTCTAAAAAAAAACTACAATATGTCCAAATTTTCTCCCTGATCAATTTGGTGTACTACGTTTTTTGGGCTTAAACCCCAAACACCTTTTAAAGGTCTTTAAAGATTTTTTTATTATTTTAAATAAAAAAATAAAAAAAAAATAAATAAAAAAAATAATCAGGGAGAAAATTCAAACATATTTTTTAGAGTACAAACATTTTTTGACCAACATATAAAAACACCTTTTTTGGGGTGATTGGGGTAAAATGTAATGATGCACTTATTTTAATAAAACAATCATTAATTTAATTTTTTTAATAGTACTTCAAATAATAAAGCTACATACAAAATTAAAATCCCCTTAAAAGGGTGATAGGGGTATTATCCACAAAAACGTAGTACTACAAAATGATCAGAGAGAAAATGTGATGCTTTTGATATATTTTTTGCACTTCATGGGGCGCAGTTTAGAAGTTATGGCACCTTTTACACATGTCATAATTTCTGTAAGCGTGATTCAAAGGGTTTTGGCCATAGGGTACTATTCCCCGACCCTCTATCCGTTATTCCTCCTTTATTTTCTCTCTACCCATTATTTAAAAACTAACTAATGATTTTAATTAATTAATGATGATTTCAATGGACAAAATTTGTTTTTTGAATGGAATTTTAAAATATTTTCAGTCATTTTTTTATCAGCACAATTATTTTTTATTCATGGTAAAAAAATTACTGAAATTACGTTTACAAAACATGCTTATTCAAGACAATCGGTTGAAAAATATCAAAGCTATTCAATGTTTACATACCGACATAAGATTTACATGAGAATTATCTTGACATTATTCAGTTAAATTAAAAAAACTTTCAGACCTCTGATCATATCAAAATGTCTGCAGTTTATAAACTTCAATCATCACAAATATATATTTTCCTAAAACAACAACAACATAGTTCCGTATACCCAAAAAAAAATCTGGCATCGGCTACAATTGACCATAGCCATTGCCATTGGACTCCTAACCATCGGGGTTTTATTGTGAGTGTCCAATAGAGTAGCACAACACAAACCAGCACATTATCATGACCTGACAAGTAGTGTTAACCCGTAATGGCCAATGAATCCGGTATGCGGACCTATGTCCCACAAGGGATTACAAGATCCCTTGTGATCGGCCCCAATTCGTGAGTCTATTCTCTGGAAGGAGCTTAACATCATTCACCAATAATACAATTGCCTGGTGTTGGTCCGACGGATCATCAGAGAGCAGTACAATCGGGCTGGAATTGAGACAAGCTCTAGGGGTATGAAATTCCATGTTGTTCCAAAGTTTGACAACTCCTCAACATGTATTATTAGTGCGGCCAGAGGTATTAAAATAGTATGTTTGATATTTCAATCAATTCTTGCATTTTGCATGCGACAATCCAAAATCACGTTCATCAACCGCTAAGGATTCCATCTCTTGTCTACACAAAGCCTGTACCTCAGATAAGACTGTTCTACCAGTGTCTGAGACTCAACTGTAGTGTTTGCTATTTTCAAAATAGCTTTGATATGGGTAAAAACTGCTTCGACGAAACTAGCCTTCTTTTATTAGTTATTTTCTAGTTGTGATAGCTTCAGAGTTGATATATTTGGCAACAAAGGTAACGGACGATCGAAAAGTCTCCAGTGTATATCCTTGTGACAGTAAGTCAGCAGGGTTTTGTTCTCCAGGATTGTGGCTTTATTGAGACAATGATGTTGACCAATATCGATACCCGATTCGCGTTCTTCAGCCAGTGTAGAGCAATCATGGAATCTGTCCAAAATCGTGCTGGGATGTGGCTCTAACATATGTCCACAACTCAGTAGGCATGACGGCCCCAACTGGAGTTACACGCCGTACTCGTCAGATGACATGTTCTCATAAGCAATCTCAGAATTATCGCAAAAAACGTGCCATTCTGATGAAAACGCCGTAAACCGTAAACTTATTAGATACGACTTATCAACTAGCATTTAATCAAAGTCTCTGGGGCGTCAGTATGTTTATAGTAATTCATTTATTATTGTGTGGAAGCCAGCTCATTCCAAGATCTCCAGTTTCATCATTAATAGCCACTTCTTGGGTTGTCGACTAACCGATCTCAACAGTCAGTTCGGTCTAAAGGAAATCCTTTCTGCTGCATAATTTCAATCAACTCGTTAGCATCATCGGATCCGGTGAGCAGGTCGTCAACATAAAAACATGTCAAGACTACTTGAGAAGCCATAGGAAATTATTTCACTGCGATGAATATAGCTGAGTTGAACCCCAAACCTCACATGTTAGAACGAAATCTCTTACTCTGGCTAACTAATCCGGACTCTTTGGTAGTTCCAGTGGCACTTACTTACATTTAACATCTTCAGTCATGGCGAATCGTTGAGTGCGGAACAAGAGAAATATTTTGTGGAGATCTGATTGCAGCTAACTGTAAATTGTTTACAGATGTAGATAATTTGCAAGATCCATCGAAACAACTCGAAATGTCTTTGCTATTATCGCAAGGTAAAGGATGTAAAACCCATTGCCGAACTCAGAGAGTACAGGATCAGCATGGATCGTGTGCCCTGCATTGATAGGGTTAGGTGTGTATCATGGGAATGGTCACGATGTAACGACCATTTTTGAATCGGTGAAAAGCAAGATCATAGTCATTTGTTCATTCTCCGTTATGACTTGTCCAGAGGGACCAAGGTCAAGATCGATTTTTGCTGTTGCAACATATTCATGTGGAATGACAAATAAGTTGGGACAACTGCAGAATCACAACTGTCACAGATAACCCTTCCAAACGATTAGGTCAAAGTGTTCTTTACGTTGGTGAATCTGACGATACCGTTTAGAACAATTGACGTCCATGCCAATTATGGATTCCACCCGAGCTGGAGCACTGAAGAACGGATCGGCTAGATGAAGAGTTGCAAAATATGAACCTCAAAATTTATTCGACTTTGTGGCAGATTGGATGAGATCTTGGGTATAACATGAAATCAAACCGTTCCGTAAGTCTCTGACAGTGATCCATGTGAATCCAACTTTCGTAGCATCTAATCCGACACTAGCAGATCCCAACCATCAGTCAAGTAAACTAAACGATGCAAAGGTGTCAATGATTAACCGCATGGTTTGGGCAGGTTGGGAGTTTGTGACTGGTAGATCGAACAATCTGTTGATGTGATTGCCATAGCGGTTGTCATATATGCGAGGGTTGTTTGTATCCGGATTAGAAGTATCTTTTTAATACAATCATTTTTAGGACACCTGTCAACATTTGATAGGAATCCGACGCTTAGTTTAAATTTAGTCATTTGAGTACGACGTGTGAATAGGCGCTTGTTTCGGCAATGACCTCTTTATTTGATGTGAATCTCCTTCCTCCGAGCCATTTCTTCAAGTTTGGGAACAAAAATAGTCGCAGGGGGCAGGTCTTGTGAATACGGTGGGTGAGGGAGCAATTCGTAACGAATGGGCTGGTGCATTTCGTTCCGGAGTTAGCAAGCGCGGAACCCACCTTCGCGATAAATTCCTCATGCCTAATTTATCATGCAGAATATTTTGTATACGTTCCACTGACAAGATATCATGTCTTTTATTCATGTTTTCTTCGTGGTGACTGTTTTTGGGACAAAAACAGGCCACGACGAAACTCTGCGAACCAATGATAAACGGTTGTACGAGATGGAGAGAGGACTCCATAGACAGAATCGAGTATTGGTTTGATTTCCGCTCAAAAACAATAATCAGATAACAGAACACAGACGAATATTGCTCTTTTTCCATGGTGGCAAAAAACTCCAAACACGTCTGACTGTAAGAATCAAAAAAAGCGTCGGATAAATAAAGCGCCATCTAGCTTCTAATCCGGATACTTATCAAACAACCATCGTAACATAGAAATTCGCCCTGCTGTTAAGAAACTAAGCAATAGATCGAATTTGGCCGGAAGAGCCTCGAATTTCGGTAAAATGATTTTGGAAGGTTTGGGACAGCTACCGCAACCTGAACCATATTGTCGTATACTCGTTGTCACTCTAATGACATTAAATGACATTAAAACCCACCTTGAATATTATAATAACTGTATATTCCACATAACTTTTATTAATAAACCAAATTTTGGTATCTAATACACAAATAAAACAAACACCCTGTTATCTGTTCTTCAACATAAAAATATTGTTAAAAAACGTCCGTCATATATTGTTCATCGGCGGTATATCTTAAATTAAGCATACTTAGCATTGGCATAAATTTATGCTTACCTCCAAATCAGTTACCGTGAAAGCACTTATGTATTGTTTATATTATATTCAATGCTAGAAAATTTTAAAGAAATTCTGTATTGAAACCTATATTATGCGATTTAAATAAAAACATAATTAAACAGCGTGAATAAAAAAAAACGGTTGCCAAGGAAAACTGGATATTATTGAAACGAAAAAAAACCTACATCTCCTCATTTTGTACAACATAAAAACTACTTCTCCAAACAAACAAAAAGTTCTTTTTTTATATATCCTCCATCAAATGCGGTTGCAGAATATTTCGATGATTTTAGGAGAACTTTTATTATTATTAACAAAAAACGCTGAGAAATAACAATTTCTGATAAGACACTGGTAAACAAAAACAAGTAACATATACATTGTATATAGTTCGTTGGCTTGTATACTTAAAGCTTCTAAACAAACTTTCACTTGCTCTCGCATGTAAGTTGTTTGACTTTTTTGACACTTTTCCGTACGGACACCGGTTCAATATACAACTTACATAACTTAATTCATGAATTTATAAATTTACACACACCATCAAGTAGACCAGGTTTAGTTCATTTAAAATCATATACACGGTAATTTAATCAAAACTATACTGCAAATATATTAAATAATAATCTCCATCTCATTTGCTCTACAACATAAACATATATGGCTAATTCATTCATACGTTGAGAGTCTAAAGCATAATAATATATATAATAAATGTACACACTCCCTGACCCAGTTATGTAATGAATAATTGAGAGTATGATTTTATTCTTGCAGGCCACACACACACACACAGAAACAAACTTGAAACGATCATTTGGCCCCGCAGAACAGACCGCGAGACGATCGACCGCTATAGATATTATAGCTAAAGACTCTATATAAGCACGGATCCCTGTCTCGAAGCTCCAATCGAACATATATCATTCGTGAGCTGAACTCAAAGGTGTTCACACGTATTTTCTGAATTTAAAAATAAATAACAACGCAATAATATGAGGGCGTTCGTGATTTTGTGCGTTATGGTGGCATCGATCAGCAGCGGTGTATTTGGACAGGTAAGACGGTCTTGTGTTGATAAGTGAGTGCGTGTTTAAAGGAATTGTAAAACCTTATATTCTCCCTGCTGACCTACATGAAAATTGCAAGAATTCGCTTTTCATTTCTTTGGAAATGAGCCGGTCATTAAGTTACTATATTTTATATGGAGTTTATAGTTCTGGAGTATTTGCATATAATCTGATTGACTATAAATGGGAATTACCCCCATTCATTATAATATATACGAACATGCAAACCAACGATAAGAACTCAACGTACTTTGTAGTTATATACTGTATATATATACGATAAGCATATATATATATATAGCATAATATAGCAATTGTTGTGGTCGACAACGCGTTGACCTTCGTCAACCTTTCTCACACGGCTGAAAAAAACAAACACATTTATTAGCTTTTTTGCTAGAGACAATATTAAACTATTTATTTATAAATATAAATAAACAAAAAAATTAACATGTTTACTTCTTGATGTGACGCAGGAAACGAAGCCGATTAAAGCTATCGCAGTCTTAACCGGTACAACTGTTGGAAACATTACCTTTACCCAGAGCGACTGTGGTCAGCCGGTTCACATTGAGATCAATGTTGTTGGCTTGAACGCGGGCAAGCATGGCTTCCATGTACACGAAACAGGAGATCTGAGCCAAGGATGTGCCAGTCTGGGACCCCATTACAATCCGGACAAGGTAAACATTTGATTTTCTCTATAATATCAACATTTTTATGTTTTGCCTCTTCATGCAGCTCAACCACGGTGCACCAAGTGCTGAGATTCGTCATGTCGGTGATCTTGGAAATATTATTGCTGACTCGAATGGTGTCATCAGGACCACATTCACTGATTCGGTTATCTCTTTGACCGGAGCCCGCAGCATCATCGGACGTGGTCTTATTGTTCATGCCGGTGAAGATGATTTGGGTCTGACCAATCACCCAGAGTCCCTTACTACTGGCAATGCTGGTGCACGTGCTGGCTGTGGAGTTATTGGATATCAGTAAATATATATTATATTATTTCCGATATATAAATGTATATTTATGTAGTATTTTAGTTTTATAACATATTTATGTTTTTGTCGTTTATAACTGTAAATAATATCAAAATATGTTAACAATTTGTGGCTTTTGTTGTTTTTTTTTTGCTGTTTCTGTTGGTTTTGATTGTTGGTAAGCTTTTGTGTGCGCATGCTAATAACAAAAATTTTTTGTTTTTTGTTTTATTGTTTTGTTGGAAAAGCCTTTTTTATGTGCGCAGTTAATGTTTTGTTACTAACTTTGATACTTAACTCTCTTCTATGTTTCGGAAACAACAGCTTCTAAGAGATTTCGATTTTTTTGCGGTGAAATGACAGAAACGAAATTTCTTATTGCTCATTAGAATTTTAATTAAATTAATAAAGATAAAATAAAAAAATGGAAAAGATACAATCATTTAAAAAAAAATAATAAAGAGAAGTTACTTTCATTCTTAATTAAGGCTTTTGTTGTTTTGTTGTCAATTCTTCTTTGACTCCGGTGAAGAGCAAGCACCAAAAAGACAATCAAAATTCTATATACTCTAATGGAGAGGATTTTTTTTTAAATATATTTTACTGTTGTGAAGAGCAAGCCCAAACAAACAAAATTAAAAAATAATTACATTAAAAAAAACATTTTTTAAAGGATAAGTTACTATCATTCTAAAAAAAGTGTTTGTTGTTTTATGTACATTTTCATTAAATCCGGTGCTTGCGCCACAAAAAAAAAACCTTTAAATACTTAAATCGTATTCATTTTATAAGACCGAACTTTTCGGGAAACTAAAAAACTAAAGTATTGGTCAATTTAGAGAAGGTAACATCATTATTTAAAAAAACTAAACTTAAAAAATGGTAAAGTTATTATAATTATTAAAAGAAGCTTTTGTGATTGTGTTTTATGTCCATTTTCTTTAACTTCGATGAGAAGCAAGCACCAAAAATTATAAAGTTAGGAGTAACCGAACAAATGAAGTTCGAATTTAAAAAAGAGATAAATGTTTCCCAATTCGGTGAAGAACTATAAATTTCATAAAAATAATCAAACTTTATAAAAACTTGAATCTTTGAAAAGTGTTGGCAAATTTAGTATTTTTTTTCTAAAAGTGGATATTTTTAAATAACATTATAATGATTAAATTTTATCAGAATAAATATTTGAAATTATTCATATTTTTAGAAAAATACTTTCGATATTTAAATTAAAAGTATAGCTAAATAAATAAAACTTTAAATTCAGAAAAAAGAGTTTTAAAACATACCAGTTGCAATTGAATTTATAAGAAGATATATTTAGAAATAAAAAAAATAACTTCTAAAAATGATGTTTTAACAAATGCCAGTTGCGAATTAATTTCAAAATAATATGAATAAATAACATTAGAAGCTTAGTAATTCTAAAAGAAAAATTCTTTTAAATTTATGTATTTAAATATTAAATTTAAAAAGTAGCTAAATAAAACACACTAGACATAAACAATAGTAATCTTTTATATTTAAATTAAGATTAGTAGGCACAATTAAAAAGACGCTGATCAGCTGTACTGACTTAATTACTATTGAGTACAAAAAAGATGCATCAGAGCGCGCAAATGAGTGAATAAACTTTATATACTATAAAAACGATTATTCCAAATTAAAAGTCCTTTTTAAGTATAAAAAATATTAAATTAAATTTGCGATTAGTCAAATGAAATTGAAAAAGGGAATATTTTCAAAGTGAAATTTAATTTTATTATTTTTATAAATGTCTTATTCCAGAGAAAAATTGGTAAATAGTATTTTAAAGTTTAAAGTTAAAATGTTTTCGGAAAACTTTGAAACAAACGCTTTGTCGAAATGACAAAAGCGAAATTTCATTAGAATTGTAAAATTAAATTGACTTTTATTTATTTTTTTTAATTATGTTTAAATAATGGTCAAATTTTTGAAAAAGAAAATAGATAAAAAAATTAATTTGCAATAAGGCTTTTGTTGTTAATTTCAATTTTATTTAGCACCAGTAAAGAATAAGCAGCAACTAACAATCAAAATTATAAAAAAAATAATTTGTATAAATTTGAAAAACCAAACTTTTCGAAAAAAAATATTGCAGACAAAAGTTAAGAGTAGAGTTAAATTGAAAATGTTACTTATGGCTAAAAAAATTAATTAAAAAAAATTTATATTCAAAAAAAAACATCAAAATTATTAAATTTTAGATCGTACATATTTTTAACAAAGCGAACTTTAACTTACAAACTTAATAGACTAAAGTTAACAGTTGACGAATAAATGATTTATTTTAGTAAAAAGGTAAATGTTACAAAATAGAATATTTCAAGTTAAATGTCCATTATTATCTTCAATTCCGAAGAACTATAAACTTCATTAAAAAACAATCAAAACTATATAATTTGAACATAAAAAATGGAAGGCACAATATTAAGACAGTACTAAAGAGATTAATCAGAGAGTTCTTCATCGTGCTACTTAATTCTAAAAATCTCTAAATTTCAGAAAAAAGATAATTTAAAAAAATATTTTTTTTGCAATTAACTAAAATTAATAAGCATTCAAATAAAATAAACTTAAAATTACTTAGTTTCTTAATAAATTTCAATAAAATTATCAAATCATAATTTATCAAAACTTAAATCAGAAATAATAACCAGACCAAACTTTTTGGTTTCTTTTTTAATTTTATGGCCTAGACGTGTTTATCCGTATAAGCAATAATAATAAAAAAATAACTAAAAAATACATATGAAATAATAAGCAAAACACAACTTATGAATTTATTACTAATTGAAAGAGAAATCATGAATAAACAAATTAAAGTATACACTCTCACAGCTTTGCGACGCCGCTAAATAAACTAAAAAACATCAAGAGAGAGTTATATTTGCCAATAACTTTATAAAAAGTAAATGACACACTTAAAATTTAGAAAAAAAAATGGCAGGCACAATTAGAACGATGTTCTGCAGCTATTCTGACTCAAAAGTAAAACAGTACGAAAGAGATGAATCAAAGAGCGACGCGTGGGTGCTTCTTAGTGTTTGGAGCGCGCTTGAAATAGCAAATTTTATGATTTATCTAATAAATAAAGATCTACTAATAAATTCAAAAATCTCTAAAATTTAGAAAACGGTTATTATAAAAATGAAGATATTTGCAATTAACTTTTAATTTAAGTGCATTCAAATAAAATAAATATAAAATAGAATGAATGAAATTGGAGTATATATATTTTGAAACAAGTTTTTTAATGAATTCCAAAAAAAATAAAATTTTCTAAACTTAACTCAACAATAATAACCTTTTTGGGAAAAGTCTTCATTTTGCATTTTATAGCCTAGACTTTTTCATTCAAAAAAAATACACTCACAACTTCACGACGCCACTAAATAAGCTAAACAAACAATTAAGAGAGTTATCTTTTGCCAAGAACTTGTCCAATAATTTTTGAAACATATTAAAAAAAAAATTCAAAATCTTTAAAAATCTAAAATTTAAGAAAAGTATATTAAAATTTTAAAACAAAAATGGAAGGCACAATTAAAACGCTCTGCAACTATACTGACTCAAAAATAAAACCGTACAAAAGAGATGAATCAGAGTGCGGTGCGTCGGTGCTTTATCGTGCTCTCGTAAAAACAAATAAACAGATTTTTCCAAAATCTTTAAAAAATCTAAATTCTTCATCTTGAATCTTGAATTTAATGGTCTAGACGTTTTCATCCATATAGCCAAATAAAAACTTAACTCTTATTAAAAGCTTTATAGATTAAAATTAAAAGTAGCCAAATAAATAACACTTGAAATTTTATCAGATTTAATTTTTAGAACCACATTTAAAATAAGTTGTGTGTCAATTATTTAAAAAAAACTTGTAGCTTTTTATGTGATTCTGTATTATTTCCTATTTTACCTTATAATATTTTTTTTACAGGGACGGCTCCGACCAGCTAATTTGCACTTCTGATGGTAACAGCATTATGGCATCTCTGATGATAACCGTTTTCTTGGCTATTGTAGCAAATGTTTACTAAATACCTCACCAAACACACAGTCATCAATTAATATACGTTTTTTTTCCATTCAATAACTCGCATTTAATTATTTAACATAATTTTTATTAAAATATTATATCGATACTAAACCATCAAGTGGATAGAAGATGGATATTATATATATTTATATTGTATAAGAAGTTGATATGAAATTTTTGATTGTCGAATGATAATATACAAACAAAAAATTTAACAAAAAAAATGGGTTTTATTTGGGAATATTTCGGGAATACTGATACTTGTACAGTTCTTACAATCCTGTCTTTATTTTTCTTTTACACATTTCTCTCAATATGTTGTGGGTATAAGTTCGATCATTACCGAACTGGGTTTATTTATCTGGTTGTTCGGTATCGATTAACTGAAATTGCTTTCCGTTTACTTTAGGTTGAGATCTTATGTACAAATAACCTCATTTGAACCACAATTTTGAATTCAATAAAACCTTATTTTAATTTGTGCAATAATAGAAATATAAATCATAGTAAAATAATTTATAACCCTTTTATATGGTCATTGGTCATGTGCATGTTCTCTGTATATATTCATAAAGCCTCGATACGCATACAAATAATTAGTACAAAGTCATTGCCACAATGGAAAATCAGCTATATAACCTCGTGTTGACCGGTCAGTAACCCATCGCTTCTATACAGTAAATCGAATACTATTTAGTATATATACTATAAATAAA
>JANSTU010038163.1:0-11220 GCA_027564075.1 Bolitophila hybrida | reverse complement strand
GATTTGCCTTTAACGAAGGAAAACTTCAAAATAGCGCGAATTTCGGCGTTAGTGAACTCCATGTTTACACGTCTATATCTTTTGAACGCAGTATCCAAACTAATCTTGCATAGGGAAATATTTGTCAACCTTATATATCACTGAATGATTTCTTGTGTCAAAAATTATAAGAGTATAACAACAAATAAATTAATGTAATATTTAAATCTTCTGAGTATGTTTATGGCATTTCCAGATTTCGGAGAAATCCCCAATACTATATATATTGATAACCATTTGACTTTGAATATCTTCTACCAAACACAGGGTGTTTTAGCACATTTAGTATTTTATACGCATCGTAATCTCATAGTATTGCAGTAATATAGCATAAAACTTTTTTTTTAATAAATGTTCGTCATAGAAACGACACACCCTGCATGATATGGTTTTTGCTTATATATTTGAACTTCTTCATATCTTCTACTGCTATTTATATATTTTTTATTCAGTCTCTTAAAACCATTCCTTTACGTAGGAAGAGTCACTATAGTCTTGTGATCGTTTTTAATTTTCATTGGAACAGCGCTAAGAAATAATCAGCAGTAATTAGAGTATATATTTTACTTATCTCTTGAAAATGGTAAAATCACAACAAGAATAAATTGAAATGATTTTGACTTAAAACTAAACAATTTGTTAACTGTATTTCTTTAATGTTGTTTTAATCTGAATTCTATTAAATATACCCATTTTTCTAAAGTAAACTTGCTTATTTTGTTTATATATGTAATACTTTAATGAACAATAAAAACAAATATTTTTTTAGAAATGTTGCAACTTTATACGACAATTTTATTTGTGTCGTTCGCTTTCGGCCAGGAATTAGATGATTGGCTTGATATATTCAACACCACAGATGGTTATAATGAAGTAGCAAATACCGAATATATCGTAAGTTTTAGATAATTAAAATTGTTTTATATACACATTATAAACATTGTTATATCTCTCAGCCATGTCCAGGCGGTGAATGTGTACCATACTATATGTGTAAAAAGGGACAAAACATTACTGACGATAATGGTAAAATTGACCTTAGATTCGGTGAGGTCAATGAGCAAACCGATACTCATCCATGCATGGGAACTTTCTTAACATGTTGCACAGTGAAATTGGACGAGCCAGACATTCCAGATATACCGATTCAAACCGAATGTGGAATTCGAAATCCTGAAGGTGTGGCTTTTAGGATCTCTGGCGATAAGGATAATGAGGCACAATTTGGTAATTTATTCGCAGATTTATTTCAATTTAAATAAATATTAAAAAAAAAAATGTATAGGTGAGTTTCCATGGACAGTGGCAATTTTTAAGACAGAAAAGATACAAGGAGGCACCATGAACATGTATAAATGTGGGGGCTCATTGATTCATCCAACAATCGTTTTAACAATTGCCCATTGTATATATAACGAAACAGCTAGTACTTTGAAAATCCGTGCTGGTGAATGGGATACTAAGTCGGATGACGAAATAATTCCACATCAAGACATTAATGTGGCCAGCATTGTAGTTCATAAGAACTACCATACGACATATCAATACAATGACATTGCTCTGATATTTTTAACCGAACCCGTGAAGCTGGCACCAAATGTGAATATAGCCTGTTTGCCAAAACAGGATTACATCAATGACCATAATAATTGTTTTGCATCGGGGTGGGGTAAAAATCTGTTCGGCGAAAGAGGAAAACACCAGGATATATTGAAGCGGATTGAGTTGCCGATCGTACCCCGTTCATCGTGTATAAATTTGCTGAGAAACACACGACTTGGCTGGCGCTTTCATTTACATGAGAGTTTCTTGTGTGCTGGAGGTGAAAAAGGAAAGGACACATGCACGGGAGATGGTGGTTCACCACTGGTTTGCCCGATTCCTGGTACAGCTAATCAATATTATCAAGCCGGAATCGTGTCTTGGGGAATTGGCTGCGGTACCACGACTCCAGGTTAGACCGAATTGTATTTACCAAAGAACTTGTTTTGTTTAATAGGTCCGCTTATTGTATTTTCAGGTGTTTACGTAAATGTTTCGAAGTTTCGACAATGGATTGATCAACAAATGCGGGATATTATTTTTTAAACTCTATCATATTATATAAAAGTAAGGAGAATTGTTATTTGAAGTTTATGCAATAAAAATATACTCAAGATCGCGATCGACTGACTACCCAGCAAACCTAATAGACACTGTTAAGAAGTTCTATTGCATCAAGATATTACTTACTTACCATATGTACTGATTTATAGATTATATAACATACAGTTTCATAACAGTAATTAAATTAGTGTACTTCATTTCTGTCAGGGCACTGCTAGGAGCATGACAATTGCATTGTAAGATATGTTTTCGTTGTGCAAAATCAATTAGTTTTCTTTCCACAAGTCATAACGCCCAAATAATATTTTTTATTTACTGTCTGAAATTCTGGCAAGAATTCCGAGTTCAAAACATCGCGATAATCAGAGAAAACAGTCAACATTGCCCTAACTTTTTAAATTCATTGATGTGCTTTTTCGGTTTTGTCTCAGTTGGATGCGGCATTTCGCAGCTTGTTTATTGGTTTGCATGTCACACTTGTAACGCCGTATCTTATCTACAGTTACAATGAGTTTTATAAATGTGGGTTGCAATTGACACCTTTCTGCTTGTAGTGTGTCTTTAGCCACATTTACAAAATTGACTTTTTGAAGGAAATTCGGAACTAGTAAAAGTTAAAAATTAATACTTAATATGAATACTGAACTAGCTAGCATTAACATCCTTCTTATGTATCATGGCGAGTCCGTGAAAATACCACAAATAATTGATCATTTTTTATGCAGCAAAAATTGTCAGGTCTGTACCTGGATTTGAACGCACAGCCCCTGGATTCAGAGACAATAACCTAGACCACTGCTCCACTGCTACCACCACGTTCTCTAAGATCTTAAGTATAACCGACATTATTATGTAATCTAAGACCAGTTTCTCAATTTAAAAAAAATGTGTTTTTGCCAATTTTTATAGTTAAAGTATTCTAGAATGATAGTGCTGTTTACCCTAAGCGTGATTAAATGGTGTTGGCCATACGGTACTATTCCTTGGTCCTCTATAATAATAATATTAAAAAAACCATTATGTACCATGGCCATATAGCCGAGTGGGTTAACACGTTGGCCTGGCTTATGGGAGATCACCGGTTGAATCCCGACCGAAGTGTTTTTCGAATGTAGCACATTAAATCAGTAGGTTCCTCTTGCTATTAATGGTGTTGGCCATACGGTACTATTCCTTGGTCCTCTATTCCCGCCATTCCCAAGGGTTTTCCGTAGCGTGTTATAAAAAGAGTTTGCCAAATTTAAACTAAAACATCGGCTTGCCCGATTTTATTCCACTTTATTTAAAACATATGTATTTTAAATACATTTCAGTTGATACCATACACTCCTGGGTACCTCCCCTCCACACCTCAAAAAACGACTTTTACTGTTTAAAAAAAAAAAATGATGATCCCCTCAACTCTAAATGACCCCAAAAGAGGTGGCGAGTGAAAATTTTTTCAAAATCGAGTATTCGCTCTGCTGAATTTGCCAAGTGTTGCTGTTTTTAATGACGGCTTTCAATCAATATTTAATATATCAAACCATGGCACTGAATTTCGGAACCTGCGCTTAAGACTATGCAAACTAGCACGACATGACCTAATCAAGATTGGATTGCTTTAGTTTTTCGAGTGGTGTGTGATGGTCCGGGTCGTTCGTCGTCTTCAATAGATTCCAGTCCGACTTGAAATCGTTTGTGCCACAGAAAAACATTAAACCATTAACTTGTTTTGATCCTGTAATCCCTTGTAGGACATAAGGGCCGCACACCGGATTCATTGACCATTACGGGTTCACACGACTGGTTAGGTCAATCTAATGTGCTGTTTGTGCTGTGGTACTCCTATTAGAGCTACTGTGCTCTAACACTCACAACACATCCCCGAGATAGAAGTCTTAATTTGCCCTGACGCGACTCTTTGCACAGAGATCTATCTTGCTATTTCATAATCGGAATCGTGAATCATCAACGCCATCATACACTTATTGTTCTATATAGTGTATATGTATATGTTAATTGATGACAATAATGTTCCGTTATTCCAAACCAATAATATATTTCAAGCAAGCAAGAGGAACCTACTGATTTAAAGTGCTACATTCGAAAAACACTTCGGTCTGCCGGCCGGGATTGAAACGGCGATCTCTCATAAGCCAGGCCACCGCGTTAACCCACTCGGTTATGGCTATAGTTAACATATTTGGATCCTTTGAAAATTGCAAATTTGCAATCAAAAAAACTGAAGTTTTTTTGTAATTTTGTAATATTTTGTAAACATTTTTGTTCGCCGTACGCTGAATGTCATTGTTTTTTTGGAAACATCTTACGCCTTTTTTGAATGTTTATTTAAGGCACTATGACATAACACAACAGCAGCCGTCTTGCTACTGTTTTCTTTTTTTTTAAATTACAGAAATCTGCAATACTACTCAATATATCAAAGTAGTAGTAAAATTCAGTATGCAATACAAAACAGTAAACAAAAAAATCATTTCCGCTCTCCAGAAGTATCGCCTTCTTAAATTAATGTTCAGGCCCAATATCCCACAAGAACTCTTCGAACTCGTCAATAAGATAAAAGATTCAAAATTAGACTTGAAATGCTGCGATAAAATGACGAAATGTGGTCTACTAGATCTTATCGAGGGTACAGTTTTAGTTTAAAATAACAACAAAAACGGCTCTGAGAAAAAATATTATCAGACGTTAACTACGAGTATGCATAAATAATTAATAATTCCCAGTAAATGTTTTCTTGTATTTTAAAGGGTATTGGCTAATTTCAAAGGTTTTCAGTACTAAATAAACAATATATAAAATAATATTTGGACTCACTTTAATATTACAGAAAAAGGAGGTTCCATAGCAATCCCGCTGAGGTTTTTCATGGTTAGATTAACATGTGTAAGTATCGGCCTGGCCCAAAGTTCAAGTTCTTTAACTGTTTATTTAAAAAAAAATAAACAAATCCGTCTATTTGTTTATTTACCATTTACGGATTTTGATATGATAACCTTTTGACTGTAAATATCGAATACAGGTTGTTTGAAAACATTTTTCATTAATTTTATTTGCATAGTATTGCGGTAATATAATAAACTTATTTTATTTTAATGTGATATAGAAACGAAACACCCTGCATGATAATGTTTATATTTTTTTTATTTGTATGAACTTCTTATGCAATATCTTCGCTTATAATGCAATATTTATATATTACTCTTAAAACCATTTCGGTACTGGTCACTATAGTCTTGTGATCGTTTTTTTTAATTTTACCATTTGTAAAACGTACATTTTTTTCTTTTCTTATTTTCAAATTGAATTGAAAGTAAAAATATTTTTTTGTTTATATGTGTAATACTGTAATGAACATTAAATAAAATTTTTTAGAAATGTTGCAACTTTGTACGACATTTTTCTTTGTGTCGTTCGTTTTCGGTCAGGAGTTCGATGATTGTACGGATTTATTACCTGAATTCAACGTAAGTTGTAGATAATTTAAATTGTATTCATATACAAAATATGAACATTTATCTCTAAGTCATGTCCAGTCGGTGAATGTGTACCATAATATATGTGTAAAGAGGGACAAAATATTACTGATGATAAGGGTTTAATCAACGTTAGATTCGGTAAGGAAAATCAGCAAATAGATACTCATCACTGATTCAGAATAATATATTACCTGTGTTCCTGTGCCATTTATACTTGCATTTTTTATCGAATATTCATTCATTCTTCTATGGTGGTACTCTAAGCAGTTATTTTGTTCTAACACACAAAACACACATAGTGAATATTATCGCATCTACGTTAACAATAAAATCCCTTCTAATACGAAGCATAGTCGAGATTTCTGATATTGTGAACAGTATTATCAAAGCTATGATGCATGTCCACAAATCTGGACTTTTTGACGAATTTGCTATCTGAGTTCTGAACACCACTATAATCAAAGAAAACAGTCAACATTACCTTGACTTTTTATCGTCTTTGATGTGTTTTTTCTGTTTTTGCTCAGTTGGTTGGCGGTAGCTTCTTGATTGACTTGCACGTCAAACTCGTAATCCCATTTCTTATCGACAGTTATAGTAAAGATAAATAATATTATAATAATATTAACAATTTAAAAAAACGCATAAAAACGTATCATTACGTTAACGTAATAGTTTTGGGATATTTATTTTAAATATGCGACAATAATTAATGTCAATATTTTTACAACTGACCAAAAAAAAAACTTTTGTATTGCTTTAAAAACATTCCAAATTTAAAAAATACATTTCAAAACAATACAAAAAAATGTTTTAGTATTTTTATTTGATCATAAAAGTGAAAAAATATTTTTAAAAATATCAATAATATAAAAAAATATTATTTTCAAACATATTTTTTTACAAACATTTATTTGAATATTTTCTAACATTTATATTGAATAAAAATCAGTATTTTTAATTAATCATTGGTACAAATTCTTAAATTACATACTAAAGTTAAGAAAAACAATAAAATCCAAAAAATATTCTCTGAACGTTTTATTCAAAATTCAAGTGCGTCTTTTTTTAAATGCAAATGTTATTATCTTTTAAATATTAAGGGCATTGAATTAATATTGACCTCATGAAACTTATGCTCTGTATTTGATCTACTAGGAGTTTCTCAAACCCAATGAAGCTATCGCGGGGCACGCTATCGGACTCAACTCATGCTCAAAATGAGCCGCACAAAAAGTGATTTTGCAGCATTACAACGCTCGGCAACAACCAGTTTGAAAACGGAAGTTCTACACCGCCCGCCATATTCTCCAGACATCTCTACTTCCGACTACTACTTCTTCTGGTCTATGACACGATAATTTGATTGCCTCAAAAAACGAGTCTTTCTTCCGAGCTGTTATCCGAAAATTGTACTTACATTTCAAAAAAATACGCTTATTATAAATTCGAGTTCCAAATTTAATTTTCAACATATTTACCTTAAAGTTAACAGCAATAACATTTTGTCGGTCAAGGAGGAGGAGGTCAAATTTTGAACAACATTTTTGAAAAATGCCATTTAAAGGTGGTAAACATTAAAATTTTGCTCAAACAGACATACTGACTCTTGGTCTGTAGAAATGATACTTTACTTATTTTTTCTGGAAAGTAAAAATAGTGGAATAACGCACAAAAACTCCCCAAAAACGTATGCATTTGATGTCTGCAGAATTTTCAGGAAAAAGACAAAGAAGGAATGTGTGACCTTATTGTCTCCTCGAACGATAGTCTTTTGGAGGTAACGGGCATAAATGATTTTGGTGGACCTTCACTGTCGAGCACTGTTAACCGAGAGGTTATTGTGTCAGACGGTGTCGAAAAACTAGAAGTTATTGGCTGCTATTTCGAAAAAAATCATCGCCAAAACACAAACATGAGTGACTCAGACACTCGCAATGTTGTTAACAATACTGTTAACCAATTTGAGATGTAACATTCAATCATAAATAACCCAATCATGACTTTTAACAACGAAAAGCGAGCAGATTATCTAACTTCTGAGGACACACATAACTATTTCACGACACTTGAAAACCTATGAAATATACTACGGAAGCGTGCTCCTTAACAATGCGTTTAATTTATGTTACTTTCCGTCATTCCGATCCAAAAAATAAAAACTTAAAAAGTGTGATTCCTATCATCCATTAAGTTTGCTACCGACGGCCGGTAAGGTTCTTAAGATTCCTATCAACCAGAAAATACAGAATTGTTGTGAGGAGAGGCAAATCATACCGGATTCACAGTTTGGTTTCCGAAGGTTTCATTCTACAGTTCATGTAGTCACCAAATTTACGTCGGACTGTTGGTTGGTTGTTTGGTTCTTAAACGAGAAAGAGTACGTCGGCGCATGTCTAATTTATCTAGAGAAAGCATTCGATACGGTCTGGTGGAAAGGTCTAGTATACAAACTTCTTAAATTAAATTTCCCTGTAAATTATATCAGAATGATCAGTGATATGATATCCGGAAGATGTTTCGCTGTTGTTAAGAATAACTACACGTCAACAAATTTATTTTATGTACACGATGGCCTCCAACAGGGTTCAGTAAACGCCCCCTGGCTCTTCAATATATTCATTAGTTATATAACAGATATTAATTCATTAAAAAACGACGTATTCCAACACATCGCCTACGCCGATGATATATAGTATATCATATACGCACATGGCATAAGAATTAATTCAATACAACAGCAAGTGCAAACAGTATTTGACGAGATATGTTCCAAAGACCACTTTCTTTACTTTACGGATCATGTTAACATGCCACTGTTATTGGCCAGAAAAGCGTTTATGTCACTTATAAGACTATTCTACAGTAAATATTTGAGCGCGGATGTTAAGATGATTTGTTATAAGACACTCATTAGACCAATCTTATCGAACGGATGTTCCCCTCGTACATGGAAATGCTAAGAGTGTTTGAGTGTGGTATATTGCGAGCCTGAACCGGTAAATATCACACTGCAGTCTCTGGTTACATTAAATTCATCTCCAACCGGGTGTTATATAACGCTGTAAATACAGATCGTTTCGAACTACTGCGTTTCGACAGGTCACTTCGCGCTAATGCTACAAACAACGCTTCCCGAAACCTATGGTGGCGTCGGTTAAACAAAGCCTCCGAAACCTGACACTACGGTATGTCAGGTATTCTTTCGTCCCTATATGTACCCCATGTGCTGTCAAACCTCGGTGCTGTTGGGGTTTTTTAGCATTTCTATGTTCACGTTTATACACATATTTTTGAATTATACACATTCACGTCAGCAAATTTACACAAACCCACACAAACACTCCCAATCATCACACAATCACACACAATACACCTACATAAATGTACAGCACTGTATGTAATAAAGAATGTCCCGAGTACACGAGACCGTGTCTGCGGACATTGAACAACATTAGTTTTAGTTTAGCTTTAAGTACTTCATATTTATATTGTTAGAATTAATAAAAAAATGTAAAGGAAATTATTAGTTTAGTGATATTTTTTCCTGGTAATTGAATACTATATGACTTACGGACACTTAACATGCATTAACTTTTGAATTTGATTTTTGTGAATTAACTACCGTGTGCATGTAATTTTTAGAATTTATAACAATGGACTTTCATTCCGCAGATATTCGATCATATATTTTTGAATTTTATATACTATTGACTTTCAATCCTCAGATATTCGTAAATATTTTTTATGTTGAAATAAAGGCTATAATAATGCCAAAAGATTTTGAGAGTCCACTAAAAAACGTACTTTTGAGACTTTGTCATTAAAACTGTCTAGAGATATTTCAGAATTTTTTTAAACCTTGAATCAGACTCTGCACGGCAGATATTTATTTATTTGAAACAAATTTCGCGTGTCTTATTGTCTTAAATTTAAATATACTGATTTTAAAAGAGTTTTTAAATATATGCTCTTTTTAATGAAATTTGGCGGCGTATATGTCAAAGTTTAAGTCGATACGCATACGCGTTGTTCGGACTGAACATAAAAATGTATCTTCGAAATGCATCATTGGAGAATGTTTCATGACAGCTTTGCGGTACTACACTTTTTGTGGTGAATTCATTAAAAACAGTGCTACTACCATAAATCCATTTACAAACTAGACATCTCCAGAACTGTCAATGTGTATTGTGAAATTATAAACAAAACTAAAATCTTCAAGGGCTCTTCACTTCACTCTTCAATAATAAAATTATTCATTAGAGTTTTTGATTTTGAAGAGGATAGATTTTTGAGGAGTTTTGTTATAGCGTCTTATAGCGTCGAGAATCAATTTCTAAAATTTGGTGAAATCGTAATAGAAAAAAAAATTATATTGAAAATTGAAACTCGGTTATAGCAAAAATATTCACAACTAAATCGGAAAAAAACTTTAACTTCTTAACTTTTAATATTTTTGTTTCCATGACAATCCGGAGACACTTCTTTTTGAGGACTCGATCTTAGCACACTATAAAAAACCAACCATAGCTGAGTGGGTTAACGCGTTGGCTGGTTATGTGTGTTAAATCTGTAGGTTCCTCTTGCTATTAATAGTCTATTTCTGAAGAGGTTTAATGATTTGGAATAACGGAACATTAATGTCATCAATTAACATATACACACGCACCCTGTATAGAACAATGAGTGTATGATGGCGTTGATGATTAACGATTCCGAAAATAAATAGCAAGATAGATTTCGGTGCAGGATCCAATGAGAGATCTAATAAAGTACATGAGAAAAACGTTTTCAAAAAAAAATCAATCTAGACCTTTTAGGTAATAAATAACAATACGAAAATTGTATTTGAATTATTAAATATATGCGTCTATTATGTGGAGCTCCCCAAATGCAGTTTAAGCTCGTAACAATATTTATTCCAAACATACAAATTGTAAACAAAGCAATATATATACAAATTGTAAATCAACCAATTTAATTTTAATTTCTTATTTGAAAAAAAAAAAATTATTGCTTTTTAGTTTTGCTAAGTTTGTTTTTTTGACGTTTGTTTTGGTAGTGAAGTAGTAAAAATTGACAGTCCTTTATACACATTCATAATAGTGTGTAAAAGGAGAGATACTGGCTACATTAAACACATTTTTTTTCATATATTTGGTAAAATGTATCAGTTGGATCAAAATGTATCATCGCGTCTATGGATCTAAAATGTATCAAAAAGTATGAATGAAACGCTCAGCACAACGCCGAATTGGACTCTTATTGTGTGTTGTGTGGATCGAACAATATAATTAGGCGAAACGTGCAGAACCGTAAAGTATGAAATTAACCTTAAAAATATAGTTGATATTGTTCTCAGAAATTAAAACTAGTCATACTTAATTTAACTTTTTGTGCTTCCCGGTTGTGAAACATTATTCGATAATTTCCCTGCACCTTTTCAATCGACATATAAATAACACATCACTCAATAAGTCCGTAGGATAACTAAGAAAAACACATCTTTTTGCCAAAATTCGATCTTATTCATCAACATACATTCCTTCAAGAGTGATACAATCAGTCCAACGCCGCTCTAGCATTTCGA
>JANSTU010038152.1:0-11220 GCA_027564075.1 Bolitophila hybrida | reverse complement strand
ACTAATGGATGTCGGATGATGTATATATTCATAGATTGTGTAGATATATTCATAGATTGTGTAGATACATACGATATTTTCTGCTATCTCTGGTAAAATTATAAAAAATATAGACATCATGAAAAGTTCAAAGAAAATGTCGGACTGCGTTCAGGTTTCGAAACAGACTATAGTGAGAATTTCTGGATGCAGAACCTTAAATTAAAAAAAAAACTCAAAAAATTACTAACGTCTACAATTCGAAAAAAGAGGCACTGGAAAATAGACTACCGATGGGTTTGAAGTTTCTTATTTTATCTTCTTCGTTACTAGATTCGTATGACTAAATGGAAAAACAACAATCTTTTGAATAGGTCGTGATATCTCACCAGTAGTCGTATAGATCATTGCATTGCGTATTACCAATCCATCGCTCGGAACTGACTGCCACAGCAATAATCCTGTCAAACAATGTCTTCAATCGAATAGAAGACAACAACCTACTCCCCATATGAAGGTAGATAAAGTCAATATTGTTTGAAGTAGGTGTCAGCTTTTGTTGTCATCCATAACGATTTAAATGTTATTGTGGTCAATACCACTTGTTACGTTTTTTGTAAAGAAACAACATAATATTCACGAATGAAGCATCACTTGCGCAAATACAATTTAATAAAACACATATTATAAAGAACACGTCTTGACTTTACGATAATTTATTTAGAAGAGAAGAGAAGCTTTTGAAAAATAAAATAATATAGAATATGGCCAATATTAAGCCAACTTAAATCTTTCATCAAACAGTCGGTGACATTTAACTCCGATGGGACGTAACCAAGCACGATTCGAGAATGCGTACCTAGAGTAAGACTTTCGCTTTTTCGATTCGTTGGCCCGATCCGTATCAACGAATCCTCCAATTGTTCTATAACACGTACACGTACATACCTCATAATCCACTGTCCAAGGAGTGGTGTGGTGGTATCGATCATTTCGACGATCAGCCCTCCGTTATTCGACAAGTAGATGCAAGGGTCCTCCACCGATTTGACCAAAACAAATGACAACAATATGCCGAATGCAGAAAATATACAATACGTTGTTCTTTTTGGAAAATCAATGCAAGATATAATAAAGAAATGCATGCGATAAATAAATATTGGAAGAGACGAAGTCCGTCGGGTCAGACAATTGATATAAAACATCGTCGTGTTGGTGATTCCAATTTGGAGCTATTTCGCCGTAATCTAAGGCAACTGGAAAAATGATTGACCAAAACGAAAGCATACAGCAGGACATCCAGGAAACAAGGTTCATTAGAACTAGGGCGATGCGTTCATAAGTGCTTTGGTACATGAAATTGGTGGTTCCAAATATTTTGTTCTCTTTAAGGATGATTTTTCGATATACCGGACAATGTTTTTTGTGAAGGAAATATCGGAAATAGCTGATTGAGAAGTACATTTTGTACGTGTGATCGGATAATTGCTCAACAAAAACGTAGAGGCCATTTTGCAGCTATGGATGACGAGATGAACTCACTTTGACAGAATAAAGTATGATGGTCACTCATAACCAAACCTGAAAGCTGTAATGTGATGACAATCGCTGGGTGTTTTGTGTGAAACGTAATGATACTAGGAAATGGATTCAGTCAACAACATGAAATAGATATGATGAAACATTCAGTTCAGTTTTAAAATTCACGTCAATCCGTACAATTTTGGGAATAACAGAGAGAAGTTAAAATTAAAGCAATTTGTCAGTCGTCACTTCGAAAATCCGCAGAATGAGCATATGTCAGTTGTAAAGCGAATAATGAAATAATTATGTTAAAGGGCACATATTAACTTGGAGGCTTTTAGGCTATCGACTAGTGGTTTCGTATTTATCCTTGGATCGGGTGCAATTGCATGGAATTCACAGCGGTAGAAATGAGTAGCATTGTCAACAACCGAATCGGAGTACATTGCAGTATCAGAGACAATCAATGAGCTTATTTGGTTGAAGCGATTATTGTCAATTTTGCTGATGAAGAAAAAATTGGTTACCAAACTGGATAATTAAATTGCAATACGACTCATAGAAATCCAGAATTCCACAAACGTACTAAGCACATAGACATTCGTGAGAAATATGATGAAAAAACATTTGATCTCGATTTCGTTTGGACACATGAGCAATTTGGTGATTTTTAACAAAAACTTTGCCAAAGGATAAGTTTCAGTTCTAACAACTTTGCAAGGCAAATGTGCATATTTTTGAGATATCTCTATGCACCGATATCCATCTTGCTATTTTATAATCGGAATCGTGAATCATCAACGCCATCATAAACTTTTGTCTATATAGGGTGCGTATGTATATGCTAATTGATGGCATTAATGTTCCGTTATTCCAAATTAATAACCTAATTCAGTAATAGGGCCTCCTCTGAAAAGCATTTTGTCAAGCTTTATAAACCTATATTTTTGGATTTTAATATATGGGCTACTAGACGAGCAACACAACTTTAGCCAATTATTTTCTGAAAAGAAGCGAGTTAAACTTAAAAAAGATAATTACTTTTCACTTAAATAAAGAAGTTTCATACTGCGGCCTAAATATATATTTATATGTATAATTTCATTTATTTGTATTTTGTTCACATTTTTAACTTTAATCTGTCACCACGCCTATAGTTTAAAGTATGGCAGTTTGGGTCACCCTTTAACCTATAATAACCATCAGATGTTTTTACCCATTTGGTCAAACTTTTAACCCTTCCTCCTCCTAAATGTATGATTTCCCCTCAATAAAATATTGATATTTATGGTCGAGGTGGAGGTCTAAAGGGGGTGGGATCAGTTGGTGCCAAATCACGTAATTTCTAAAGTGTTCTTTCGCCAAGATTTTTTCCGCAATACTAAGAAGTCCCGAACTGAGAAAAAACCTCCTTAACCTTTTTTTGAACATAGTCACTCCCGCTGCGTATAAATCTTTTATTTTTATTTATATTCGACATGTTTCTCAAAAAACAACAAGAGTTCAAGTTTTTGGTTTAGTTATTTATTTCCCTTTTAAATTATTGTTTGCATATTCACAATTTTTCGGGTCGATAATAAATATATACATTTAATTCACTGTTACATTTCTACAAAAAAAAATAATGCTCTCGATGTCCCGCGTGCGTATTTACAGTGTGGTAAGATACAGCGAATCGATTGAAGAGGTCATAAATCTTGTTGTTAATTATAATAAATATTTACATGGTACTGAGTGTGTTTAAAAGATAGAGGAAGAAGATCGCAGTTCCTTTGATACAAAATCTACAGGTCTGAAAAGAAAAAAAATGGATTACATATAATTCAGATATTTTTATCGGACTTCACACTTACTCATTGTCTCCTGTTGGATCTCGACCTTGTAACTAGGATTGTCGTATGACACATCGTTTTTGCGAGGCGGTGTTATGGCAGCTGTTTGGTGACCTCGTCGACGGGTCAGGATCATTAGCAAGATCAATGTGGACATAATTGCCAGTGCAGCCAGCACTGAAACAACCACCAGCGGGGAATAGTAGTCACCAGTATGAATGGTGTCATTACCGGCAGTCAGTAGTTTTCCTGCAAGATGAAAAATGTCACAAAAAATACTTAAACAATAAAATCTATGTTCTAAACTGACCAGTCTTGCCGAGAACTGCTGAGCCACCTGGTTTTGTTAGGAAGTTAACAACGTTGCTCTTCTTGATGTTGCCGTTCGTCAAGTACATCTCCAGCCATAGGCGGTACCTGGTGCCCGGCTTTAAGTCGGCTATAAGGGTGCCGGTAGTTGAATCACGTTTGGCAACCTTGAATACGCTTGAGTCCTCTTTGCCAGCATCGCTCTGATATATTGCTCGATATATATTAACGTACTTGTCCTCCGGATAGGGTACACCGTTCCACGTAACCTCAACGCTCATCGCCTTAACCTTGGTCACGTTTACAATCACATCGAAGCCGAACACATCTATCTTGGGTGCTGTTCGAACCTTAATCATTTCACCAGCACGTAATTCGGCTCCGTGTCCTGGAAACGGTATATAAAATATACCGAATTCATATGCGGTCTCAGGTTTAAGATTTTCAATTGTATATGAGGTTAAAGTGCGGTGGATCAGTGGTGTTGCATCATATATCATTCCGCTGATTTCTTTGTAGCGCAACTGTATACCGTCGACGTACTGAAGTTCTTCATCAGTTAATTTGTTCCAGGCCAGTCTCATCCATGTGGAATTCGTATCGGTGGGCTTTAATTCGGGATCTTGAATGTTTTGCAATACATCGGTCATTGTTGGTCGATAGTCGCTGATTGGTGGAGGCGGTGTAATCGAAGCAGTTTGCTCGGGTAATGTTTTTACGCTGTAAGTTTGGCTGGATGGCTGTGAGTTGAGGTCACGCAGACTGAGCGTGATCTTAACGCGATAGACTGTATTCGGTTCGAGACCAGGTAGTTCGAACTCAAGTTGAGATGTGGCTATCAGATCTTCTGGAGGTGCAAAAACTTGAGTTGCCCACTTAGAGGTGTCATTATTTCTGTAAATCAAAGGTTTTTTTTTAAATAAACTAATTTATTCGGTGAGATGGATGTGGATTATACCTTCCGCTAGTATATCTGAGTTCAACGCGCCCGTGTAGTCCAACAAACACGGTGGGTACAACAAAGATCACGCGTACCGTTCTCGCGTCGATTGGTTCTAGTGCAATTACCTGCAAGTCTGGCGAGAGGCTTGGGAATCCGTGTCCTAAAAATGAAGGTATTATTATTATCAACTAAAAATATAACTGTCCTATAATACTACATATTATATTGAAATTATTGAATGATCCAAATTTATGAAAAGTGAAAGAAGAAAGTAAAAAAAAAAACAATAAAAAAACGTTTGTGATCTCCACCTGCGGGTCTCTGTTGCGGTACTCCTAGTTCACCGTTGGTATGTTGGGTTGCATCACCAAACTGATAGTTGACTCCGTTCTGCTGGGGTACTCCAAACGGAACATGAATATTATGCCCGCTGGGATCTGATCCTCCTCCACCACCCTGGATGTGCTGTAATAATTGTTCGATTCGCAGATGTGGTTGAATATTCTGTGAGTTTGGTCCTAGAATATTGAAGAGTTCTGGTGGAATCTTGTCTTGCGTATGAATCTGATCTTGACCGTAGGGATTGTAAGGTTTTTGATGTGTTCCAATATTGTTCTGTTGATTGTTTCCGTTGCTGTACAAACCGAAATCGGGAAACTGTTCTTTACTGGCCGATGGATTAAAGAAGCCCGGTCCGGGTCCTTGGTTTTGGTTTTGGGCTGGATTGGCGTGACTGTGTGTGTTTATATCGTCATCGTAGTTGGTGTAGTCAAACTTATTGTTGTGATGATTTTGTTCAGACTGGGCTTGGGAGAATTGTCCCTGATACTTTGTGTCACTCTTGATTGGATTTTTGTTTGGTTTAGACTGTGGAACCTTGGGTGGTTTACCATCGACAGTTGGATATAGTGGATGGAGACCATTCGCTGAGTCCTCTTCTTGTGCGGAGTCGGATGTATATTCGTTCGAGTTGACCGGTATTTCAGAATTTAGGACGCCATTATTTTCTATGGCGCCTGCGTCTAGAAGATAGAGGATGCAAATGGTTGGTGTAAGTAAATGTGGTGGGAGTTTATGCGATATGGAGAACATGATTAATTTATATAAAAAAAACAATTACCTGGCGGAGCGTCAGTAGGCGTGCAAGCCCACTGTTTGCAACATTCATCTTCTGGAATCGGCAGAAGGCGTGCACTCTTTGGATGACATGGTAGGTATGGCGGAGGAAGTGCAGTAACCGGTGGACAAGCCGGTCGGCACTCGACCTTGCCGCCCTCACAGTAACAGTGCTGCTCGCAACCGGTTATGTTAGTAGGAATGTCTGACCAGTTGTCGAACATTTGACCCTTGAACTCACACGATCCATTGCTCACGCAACGCATACGCTCTGGGCAACATTTCGGAACAATGGCTCTGAAGCTGGCCGGCTCGGGTTCCCATTGAATGCAATGTGGATCGAGCACATCAAGGCCAAAGTTTGAGGGACACTCGAGCTTGGCACAATGTACACCCTCTTTGGCGCAAATGCAAAGGGCATCGCATCCGTCATGGAATTGTTCACCTGGATTAAAATTTTTTTTTTATGAACTCTAATTTTATATCTACTATTTTAAAGTTCAACTCACCGATTTTGTACTTTTCGTTCTTGTGAACGCAATGTTTGCCAGATGCGTCATCTTCTTTGGTAGGTTTTACTGTACTAGTTGTTGTGGTGATCTGTTGAGGGGGTGCCGGCACCACGACTATGGCTGATTGCTCGTGATCGTCCAGCGTGACATCACAAAGTTCAATTTCGCAACAAGCGTCCTTGGGGTCAGGTACCGTGACACACTGGTCAGATGTTGTGTGATTCATTTTGGGGCATCGCGGTTCACATGTAACATTTCCTGAAGACTCACACATGCAGATTTGAGCACAGCCTTCCTCAATACGATCGTTTGTTTTGTACGATTTACCCTTGTATTGGCATTTGGTCGAGTTTGTTTCGGGTACTGGTGTTTCGTTCGATTCATCTTCTGAAAGTTTTTCCAAAAATATTAGATAGAATTTATGAAATTCTGCCCAGTTAGAGCACAGCCAAACTGTTTCTATATATATATTTGTTTGTGACGAGTGCGTGCGTTTGTTTTTATATGTTGTCCCAATTCATTTTTTTATTTATATGTCTATTTTGAGACTTTGAAATTGTTTATTAAAAAAAAAACAAATAATATGATTAAAATTGCAAAACGAAAACTATATGATCAAAACATACACACACCATCACATATATGTATTTATATGTTCGTACTTTGTATCTAATTTATATTTTATATGTATAAAATATATAATATATTATACAAAATTCTACACGTGAATACACAGGCACACAAACATCATACATACAAACGTGCTGAGCATTTATTTCGAAAGTGGAATAAACGCATGTATTTTTACGGAATAAATAACCCATTTCCATTCGAGCGTTTGTCGACACACACACATACACACAGACATGCACGTGCAAATATCGCGCGAATGGATAAATGATGTTTAGTCTAAATTCTATAGAGATACACGTATAGTATAAATGTATACTATATAACATATAGTATATACTATTTCGCATATACTTGATATTAACCACAAAAATAGGTGCGACATACGCAAACATGCGCTTTTCGGTGATGTATGTATTTGTATATGTTAGATTTATATGTATTTGTGCCTGTTGACATTTGAATTCAATTTAACTTTTTCGAGGAAAACTCCAATAAACAAACAAGTGATTTTCATGTTCGGAAAATATTTCGGAGACTTTGAAGAGGGTGGGGGTTTCCAGCAAAGCTCAAAAAGCTCGATGAAAATGATGAGATGTGTGTATAGTTATAGTACAACATTTCTAAAATATATTTAAAAAAAAGAAGATATTTTTTTAAAGTTTTGCAACATTTTCTATTTAAGGGACTAGCTTTAGTAAAGATTTATGGAATAACGAATGATAATAAAAAGAATATCCAGTTTTGCTATGTGACCATTATGGTTTATTTATTACATAAAATGTATGGATATAGCTTATTTTAGCCTTTTTTGTTTCTATGATTTTTTTTATTGTTACAGTAGGCATCATTTAGTTTACATTATGTCAATAATAATATGTTTTAGTCATCGACTAAGCAACAGATGGGCGAAAGCATATATTGAGTGATCCTCACTTCGGTACTTTATGAATCTCTGTCACTGTGTATATCTGTGTTTTATTCTATATTTAAATTATTTTATAATAATCATAATAATAGTTTTCGCCTCGCATTTTTAGTGCAATGTCTTTAATGGACGAAAACACCTCCACAATAATATGTGTTTCGAAATCGGATGTTTTTTTTAAAATCATGTGAGGTTGTGTCCACAACTATTGAAGATGTCATTATTGCTGAAGTTAGTATTGAAGACCCTAATGTAATTGTTCAAGAAGAAGCTATATTGTCTACACAAACCGAGAAAACAAAAGTTAAAAAACAATCAATCAATCAATCAATCAATCAATTCGAAAAAATAAATATCAAACCGGGCAGGAGCATTTTAACACACAGGGTTAGTACCGCAAAAAAAAAAAACGCCTCAAGAATTGTGATGAATCATGCAGACTTAATGACTGTAATGAGCGCGTTTCTACCTCAGAGCGTGAATCGATTTTTCAAGGCTACTATACGAGTCAAAGCAAAATTGAAAAAATAATTTTATTACAAAAACTACTGATTGCAATTTGAAAAAAAGAATTACGAATGGTGAATATGAATCCAGTGGCCGTATTCTATAAAACTTAGTGAGCCGTTTTGAAAGTTCACTGACTGTTTGATGTTATACACCTGTTATTGTCCTAAATGCTCTTAAAACTTGTTGTTTATAATTTACTTGCTTTTATATATTGTTTTGGATCATGCACTCTTTCGAATTATTAAAATATAAAAACGTGTCTAAATGAAAGAAATAGCATCAGGTCACACAATATCCCACACAGCATTGCTCTGTGATAAATTAAGTAGAATACGGCTACAGATGTAATTTCTCATTTTCTTACTATTTTAACATTGGTTTCATTAGAGTTCAAGTGTGTGAGTAATTTTATTTGGGAACACTTAGCATTTCCCAGAAACCCGTTTATAATGCAAAAAAAATATCCCACCGGTTGTTCACATAGAACCGAAAGAATTTGCGGTAACATAATATGTCGGAAAAAAATCATTAGAGGATACGGATTATGTTATGTCTCATATTAGTTCTTTTCCATCTTTTCCATGTATTGAGTCTCACTATGGCCGTGCGCGAACAGAAAAAAATATCTTGATCCAAATTTGTAAGTTTCAAAATGTACAATTTACATAGACATATATAAAGACACAGCTAAAAATTGAATTAAGCACCAAATAGCCTGGCGATAGACAAATATGTAACAGAAGTCATGTTTCAATCTAAACAAATTAAATCCACAAAAATGTTTATTAAAATAACATTTTCGTTTTTTTATTAATATATTAAATAATTGATTTAACAAAATTGTTTTTGAATTAACAGTTTAAATAATTAAAACATTAAACTTTAATGATTAATTTAATATATTAATAATTGAATCAATATTAACATTTGTTAAGTTAATCATTGTATATTTGTTTTAACAATGATATTTTCAAAGCAAAGCAATTTGTTGTTAAATCAATTCTATAAGTTATATTAATATTATCAATTTAATGGTATTTTTTAACAAATAATTGTATTGAATTAACTTGGCACCCCGTCAATTCCACGAAAAACAATTGGTCGAAAAACAATTGGCCGAAAAACCATTGGCCGAAAAAGAATTGGCCGTAAAACAATTGGCCGAATAACAAAAAATAAAATAATAATAAATAAAATAATAGCGTGTTTCAAAATGTGTTGGTACGTTTTTTTGTGTGTTTTTTTTTGTTTTTATTTTTTTATGTAATAATACTACCTATTTTAAAGTACAGTTTTATATGCAATAGCGGTTAAATATTCTGTAATATTTATTACACTATATTTATTTACAACTTTTTAATTCTTTCATTTAAATCTCGGTACATTTTTGCTTATGAGTGCTACTTTTGTTTATTTGCATTTAATATTTAACAGCGTGTGGGTGCGTAACATTACAATTCTTTTATTTTTGCTTACAATTCATTCAACTAATTTATAAAATATGAATTCCTTAAAATCTAAAAAAATAAACCATGTATTGTAGTAGATGCTCATTTATTTTCAAAAGACAAAACACATGAAGAAAACACGCATTGGGATTGTACTTGCAGACGATCAATGATATGTAAGGCCCGTCCCGTCATATTCGTATCATTAAAAAAGTAGTTGGAGACCATAATAATGTTCCTAATTCATCAGATGTTGGTGTACGAGAATGCATTACAAACATTAAAAAAAGTATTTTTTTTTAAATTTAAATAATATTGTATTTAAAAAAACTTTTTTTTATTTTTTTTGTGTATTAAAAATATATTTTTCGGCTAACCTTTTTGCGGCCAATTGTTTTTTGTCCAACTGTTTTTCGACAAATTGTTTTTCGGCCAATTGTTTTTCGGATAATTGTCGTACAAAATATGAACTTATGTAACCCGACATATTGCCAGTTCGCGCTATTTTGAATTTGTCAGGCAGTTAACAAGACTATGTAAATAGTTATTATATATTTTAAAATTCAATGTGTTCAGTTCACTTGCATTTCGCGAATCGTTGAGGTTATAATTATTTATGGGTATTTTTTTTGTTTAACTATATTTTATGACAACGTGAAAACGTTTGTTTATTTAAATTCCGACAACTGCTCAGAGATCGATTTGATTTGATAGATGTACGTAATCTTATCGTATTTTCAATACAATTCTGGAATATATAATAATAATCGAAGCAAGGAATGGTGTAATTATACATACTGTGTTTATAGGAATGCTTTCAAAAAAAATTAGAGCAAAACATTTTGCCTGGAATGATTTCAACCAACCAAATTTCTAAAAAAACTTTTTTAAATCAAAAAAATGGTATTAATCCTAATCGTATTTTTAATATTTAAATTTTTTATGTATATTTATTTTCAGATAAGAAACAAATATGTTTTATAATAATAGTATTATGTTTTTTTCAAAAAAATGGTTCATAAAAATGATAAAATAATACACAAATATTGTTTTTAATAATTACCCATTGGACTATTTATTACGCGTTATGAAAAATACTAATAGGAAACGGCTATATCGGAAAATACAATTACAGCCAAACGATTTTAAAAAGTTTCAGATTGTTTAAAAAGTCATGACTACAAAGAATTTCCTTTCACAAAACTAAAACTGATTAAATTCATTATTATTTATAGTTTAAAGTTTAAACTAATGGGTGATTCAAGAAGAGATGCTTTTTTCAATAGCCTTTTTTGTCATGTTGTCATGTTTTTTTTTTTAGTATTGTTTGGCATTTCATAATGGAAAGACTTCCGCCCGAACAACGTTTACAAATCGTTCAACTTTATTACGAAAATTCACGTTCTGTAAGAAATGTGTTTCGTGCAATTCGCTCAACTTATGGTCAACATAATCGGCCTACTGAGCGTACTATTCGCAACACCATCAC
>JANSTU010038141.1:0-11221 GCA_027564075.1 Bolitophila hybrida | reverse complement strand
TCAGAAATAGGCTATTAATAACAAGAGGAACCTACTGATTTAAAGTGCTACATTCGAAAAACACTTCGGTCTGCCGGGTTTGAACCGGCGACCTCCCATAAACCAGGCCAACACGTTAACCCACTCGGCTATAGCTATGGTTACACAAATACACAAAAAAACTTAAGTTTTTAAATATTTTCCATGTTTTTTTTAGGTATAACTAAACTGAGTCCAAAATCGACTTTAACAGTTTTTTTTATACACGTCCACACGTCCACAGAACGAAAATCCGAATGAATGAAAACACTACCTGTTGTTGTTCTCGAAATATCTCAAAATATTTTTCTTAAATATTTAAAGATAAATGAAACATATTCTCACAATGTAATAATCTATTTATTACATAAATAAAGTTTAAAGCAGGAACATCGTCCAACAACAGGAACAAGGCATTTCCAAAATAGATGGTTAAGGGATAGGGAATTTTCATTTTTTTAATGAATATATAACGTTTCAAGAATATTGTATTACGAAGGTAATTTTGAAATATTCTATTCATGCATGAGATGGGCATCACTACAGGACCCACTTCTCATAAGTGGGCGCGTCAAGCCAACCATTACAAGAAAAGAGCAGCAAGAGGCTGTTAACAGCAAAGAAGAGAGACAAGGGTAAAAAGTTAGTTTGAGTATAAAAGATCCTGCCAATCATTAATTGGTAGTTGCCAAAGAGTGCTCAACCTTGTAGCCAGAGTGATTTTCTTATGCATTTTTTTTTTAAATTCGGCAATGTCACAATAAAAAACAATAAGGGCCAAGTATACGTAGAGTATACTTAAAAGATATGTTGTTGAGCTTTAGGTTAATGAAGATTTTAATATTTTCAAATGTCTCTTTGATTCGTGGAACAACGCAAAGCATTATCAACTTATGGACACTTGTTGGTTTACTTTTTTTACTAACAGTATCAACGTCAGTGTAGGTACTACTATTCGATGATGAATTTGAATCGGTTTCATTATCAGGTTTCAGAAAGGGGGACAAACTTATTTTATTGAATCCTTGACCACCATCTGCCATCACTTTAAAGTTATTTGCATTTTTTCAATGGGATCCCGTTTCTCTATCGCAGTATTGAAATAGTTTCTGCATCTGCTCAAATAACTGGTATTTTTCTTCTATATCATTTTTGGTTTCGAATTCATATACACTTTAATTCGCTTGAATTGAACTCTGCCAAAATTACTTCTTAGTCATTATTTTCATTTGATTACGATGCACCGGTATTTAATTGGAAATTATCTAAACTTTCAGCACTGAAAACAACTTTTCTATATTTTTTTTTTTTGATTTACAACAATTCTAGATAGAGAGATATTATCAGAAACTACCCCAACAAGCAAACAAGAGCCCGATTCGATAAAAACATTCATAGTACAAAGGGACATCTAAAAGATGACATAATTTGGCATGTCATCTAGAGATATCGTTACTACATCGTACAAACATCATAGCGCAACATGTTTGTGCCATTGAATGTCATAATCAATATTGTATCGAATGTCCGAGTTGATGTACTGATGAATGTCGTTTGTCATTTTATGGATGTCCTAGGGACATCTTTTTTATATGGGCAAGACGTCCTCAGAACATCTACATATTTTGAAGGTGGTGATTAGGCAACGCGTACAATGTCCCAGAGATGTACTATTGCATAGCCGATCGATGTCCATATAATTTTACAACGTCCTGAAGACATCCATAGGCTCTTAATTGCTTGTTGGGACACTATCATCGGATGCTATCTTTTGTTTCAGCATTGTAGTTATAATTTGATCTTGCTGCTTTTCAGGTAGATTTTCTACTGCAATTTTAATTAAATTTTAACTAGCACAGCTTGTTGCAGCAGAAGTTCAACAAGGATCCACGATACTTCAACCTATTTGTTGATAACATTTGTCACATATCGCGATTGAACGTCTTTGTTGTTCATTATTCTTTTGACATTTCCGAACTTTATTGTTGTTGTTTACTAATTTCATTTGATACCTTGAGCTTGTTTCCTCTTCCTGTCCTAACTTTAGCGTGTCCTTTGAATCGACCAGTTAAACATATATAACAGTTGCATATGGTACATACCCACTAGTCCTAGTTTTTTAGTAGATTTATATCTCCATAGTTCTGCTTTTTTATTGAGGCCATTTATCAACATTCTCTCTATCTGGAAATGCCAGTTGACACGATATGCAAATACTCAATAAATATTTCGGATTAGATGAACATAAATGTACATTTTAATAGTATCCTCAATCTTAATAGAAATACAAAATTTGTTTTTTTTTTCGTGAATAAACTTTTTTCAACAAACTTTTATTCTTTAAAAAATCATATATATTTTTAAAATATCATAATATCAATGAGTTCAAAAAAATGATTTAGGGATATTTTGATAACAGCAACAGGTAAACATTTTCATTCAAACGGATCTTTAATCTGTGGACGTGTTTAGTTATACTTAAAAGTTCTTTAAGATGTGAGAAGCCGATTGGGGGGATTCTGCAATAATTCTATGTCAGTAAGACAATAAGAGCAGACGTGTTTTAGACAAGCTCCGTAAATATAAAACAAAAACAATCAAACTAAGTAGTCAAGGATATTTTTTCTACATGGCGAGTATATTAAATTTATCTAATATTAGGAACATTTTACATAAATGGGAAAATAAACCATTATCTTGACATATATTTTAATATATGGTTAGTTTTCAGCCTCTCAGTGTAGTATATTTGATGGGCAGTATAGTGATATAACTTTTCTGATTACTGGAGAACAATCCAAAGGTGGTGACAGGATATGGCTTAAGGAGATTTTATAATTGAAATAATTGAAAAAACTGATACACATTTAATTTCATTTCTTGTAAACACATTTTATGTTTTTATTATTATTTATTAATTATTATTACGATTTTTTTTATGTACTGCTTCGGCAAAACTTCCTCAGAGAGGTTCTTTACAACTCATTAATTCCATGTGTTTTACGTGCTTCTTACGAAGTTTCTTTTTATAGTACTCAATATAAAGAAAAAACAAAACAAATTAAAATGCATCACATGGACTTCCCACTAGGTAACGAACACAAGATCACTATATTCCAAAATGTGAATCCAAGAGTTTTTAAGAGATACAAATTTGAACCTGTTTTCCTAGCTACTTAGAAGTACAAACCTCTAAAAATATCGAAAATTGAAGCTTTCGGAAGTTTTTTTCAGACAGTAAGTGTGCATATTAACCAAAGTTTGGTCTAGTCCTCATTTATGATGGTGATGTTCAGAATTTTAGATGTCACTGAAGCTTTTTTAGAGGTATAAGTTTTTTTTTTGCTTCTCTGGCAGTGAAAGCGTCTTTAGCAGCCAGATTTTGTTGATTACTGGCAGTTATTGTCGGCTACACAATAATGTTAATCCTCCCTTCTTATTGCTAGTCTAGCGACAATTGATATTACCTGTTGTCGCTGACTATCTGCTTGGGGCCAGTTCTCATAACCAAGTTTCGCATTCTGTGTAGCATGACCTTAATTTGACTCGATGGATTTTGAATCGGTTCATCTATACGCAATATTATTTGCTAAAATGCAAAAGAGTAAAGTGCTAAAGATTATTTGAAAAAATGCCATGTATTTCTCGTTTCATCAGCTTCAGTTGAAAGATTTTGTTGCTGGTTTAAAGTAAATCTTCTTCGACATTTCGACTAAGTCTAAGTTACCGTGTCACGTCATCTGACAAGGTTAATCTTTTCGGATACCGTCTTAAGCTCATTCCCAAACATCGATTTAACCCATGTGTAGATGAAAGATTAATTTCGTACAGAAAATCCTAACCAAACTCCGAAAAACCATATATATATTACAACAAAAACAAAAATCACTAAGGTTAAGTTAGCTTATTCTCTACTAACAGCAAACAAAACAATGAAATCCCCGACAACTTTTAATTAATTTCTGTCAGACACTGCGCAAAAATGCTGCCCGCACCAAAACGCATCGAAAAACAAGCACGTGAACCCGAGAAAAAGCTTTCGCTTTCAAAGCTCATAAATCACGGTGGTTGTGTTTGTTTGTACAAAAAAACACACATAAACATTCCGAAATTAAGCACCCGAAATAACAAACTTCATTTATTTCCCATAAATGTCTGACTGAACACGTAATATGGTGTAAAAGTTGCGTGTGGCCAGCAAAAAGTTTCTATATATATGTATATGAGATAGTAATACAAATGTATATCTAGTATATCAGTATTGTGTAGATATTTATTCATGGAATATAAGAGATGCCAACGTGTTCGCGCCATCAACACTCGTTGAGCAAAAAATAATTGACAGCTGCAAATAATAACGACCTTTTAATAATACCTTTTGAATAAAATGCGCTACCACAAACACTCGAACATTAAAAGCATTTTATTTTTCGTATATACTGAAGACTATCGATATTTTCTTTTAGTAAAATAGAATAAATAAATCTTGAGCAGTTTGCTTATTTATATACTATATATAGACTATTTCCAGTTAGATTGGATGAGTTGTGACACTATTACTAAAGAAAAAGAAATGTATTTGTGTTTTTGACAGCTTTTCTTGGAAAGGTGTGTAATATATTATTTAATAATAAATGTACACCATCAGCCAGCATAATATAAATCAATATCGCAGTCCTGTTTCAAAATCAGGAAATATATTTCGATGAAAGTTTGAGTAACCATCATTAAAATAATAGTTCCAGAGCTTTTGCGAGTTTTTGGAAAGTAGTGAAAATCCCAGTGAAATAAGAATACATTGTATATAAATATAGTTGGGTGGCACGTGCCAAACCATACAGAGGCAAATACGAGTATCCGCGGGCGTATAACTTTCATGTACCAAGTGCCCTAACTTTTTTGCGTGTACGTGCGATTTTGTCGCAGAACTTTACGGTAATTGATATTGTAGAAAGCTCCTAGGCACTGGTCTAGTTAAAAATATTCTTGCACTTTATATACACATACACCCATACATAAACTTTAGGAAGCTGCAATATTTGTTCACAAAAGTTTTTGGTTTATATTTTTTTGTTCATCTATTTATTTTATGCGAGTTTATTTTTGCAAATTTGCGAAACGCGATGACTTTATACAATATTTTGAAGAGATGCTTATCAATTTCTCGCACACAAGACGATTTTTCTGTGAAAATTTTACTAAGCACGGACAAAGTTCTCGAGGTTGACAAAAGTTTTACCACACAAAATACCACCAAGAAATCGAGCAAAATAATATCAGCGTGCTAAATGTGTTGTTTTGTATGTTCACAGGTTCCATTAGCAATATTGACGGTGCCGAGTACAGTTGCAATAAGACACAGGTGCGCAAAGTTATATCCGGCGTGGTGGGGGCTGCCTCCTCGGTGACATCAATTCAAGTGGCCAACTTATTGCGTTTGTTCCGCATACCGCAGGTAAATATTAACTTAAGAGTATTAACTATTCTAATTCTACTTCTACAATATATTTTATGTTCTATATCAATAAGTTTCAATTCAACTGCATTTACGGTGATTTCTATGTAAAGGTCAAACGTGTACTAATAAGCCATTCGCCTCAACGTCTTTGTGTGTGGGCGCACTCGTGCGTTATCTCTCTTATATTATTCAGAATTAATTACATTTCAGACGGTGTCCTAGATAAAGTAGAATATATAACTACAGCGTTTTTTTGTGTGCAAGAGAAAATATATGACTAGAAGGTAATTTAAACGAGCACCGGTAAACTTTTTAATGGCGACTTTCGACATTTTGTCGTCTGTGCGCGGGAAGGCTTATAAATACTTTTAATGTGTTTCGTTTTTCAGACCGAATGGAATTAAAATCAGATTAGCTATAGTTTACGGTATTTTGTAGTGGGTAGTTTTATGTAATTAAATTTATGTTCGGCGTGTATTTTTTTTAAATTTTAAGATGCAATGAATCGATTGAATATACAAATTTAATTAGCAAATCCTGTGCTTCCATTGGTTGAAGTTCGTAAGCGCTACTTAATTAATATAATGTTTGAACAAATATGTTATTTAAGTCGTAAAAGAAATGAAAGATAAGATTTTATCTAAATAAAGTTATTAATAGGCCAGATGTTTATTGTAAAATAAATTTAAAAAATCTGCCTCTTTACTAGTTTAAAAGCCTAATCGCTTCCGGGATTTAAATTCAAGATTAGTAATAGAGAAAAATATGACACATTAAACTCATCAGTAAACAAGAAAATTTTGAAATTTGATAGATTTATAAGTTTATTTCCTGATTTTTATTTTTATATTTTTAAGGGGTTACAGGATCACTCTAGAGCGTCAAAAAATCACCTAATTTCAAGAATATTTTCTGAAAAATAATTTTAAAAAAATATGTTTATAAAAATTTAAAAAAGTCGATGGAAAACAAAATGGCAGCTAAGCGAGTGGATACAAAACACCTGCCAGCAATGCAGAGCCCCGTTGCCGGAAAGGTTTCTCCTCCAATTGTGACTTTGGATCAAAAAGTTAAAGAAAGACGTAGTTATTTTCTATATAACTTTTTGCATAAGGTACACAAAAAATGCCTTTTTCTAGATAATCTAGTTTGAATCTGACAAAATTTCAAGTCAATAATTGAGTGAGTTTTGTTGCAGGCCGCGTCAATAAAAGTGGTTTTAAGAAAAACGCGTTGAAAGTTTTTCTTTAGTAAAAATCATAGACATTTTTTGTATAACTTTAATTTATATTAATCTGCAAAGCCGGCCAAATATAATTGTCCTTCAAATTCGGTATTCTCTTGACCTTCTTCCTTTCTGGTCGTTTTGGCAGCCTGCCTAGTTGCAGCAAAATGGTCATTCATACATGTTTTTTGCCGGCATGGATGCAACAATTTAGTCAGATTTGTAATCCCAATGTCTGGATAATTAGCCTAATTGATAAAATTCCGTCATTCTATACACTAAAAAATTGCGATATAAAACCACAACAACTACAACGAAATATTACCTAATCAACGACAAGCATCTTAAAATAATAAGATCGTAGCGAGTCGCTCCAAACGCCCAGCAGGTGACTTCAGTCAGGATCGGAAATAAATCATTTATAAGCTGAAGTTGAGTAACTGAAGGGAGTATTTTTCATTCAAAATTGGAGTACAAAATACAAAACCTGAGTATATATATATTTTTTAGATGGATCTTTGGTTAAGCAAATTTGAATAATAATAAAAAATGTAAATAAACAACAAATTATTATATTATTACAACTCCATAAATAGAGATATAGACTACTGTTTTAACATGTTCCACTGTTCATCCAATCCATCCATAAATATATAATATATATGCCATATGTTATAAGTATTACGATCTAATTAATTCACTATTAAGAGTTGTGCAAACTCAACCACTGCTCCAGAATTCTATTAATAACTGCTTCAAGTGAAAGCCATCACCATTTTGTCTTTCATATTTTATGTGTCTCAAGAATTGTCGTATCGACTGCTGTAGAACACAGATAGCAACCCATCACTAATAAATGGGTTAAATAGTATCTTAAAAATTTCCCATCTTAACTGATGCGTTATCGGACGAAAAACCAATATTATTTCATATTGGCAGATTTTGTAATTTATGGAAAGTAATAAGTAATAACAAGTGGATGGCGCACGCTGCCGTTGACCGCCTTAAGATGTTCTTCTGCCACCGTGCTAAAATGTGCACACGAACTGTACATGTATTTGTCGACTTAGTATTCAAACTAATTTTAAAATTCTCCAACACATCTTTCCACCTACTCCCTGTGACAACTACCGAAAATATCGTCGGTATTTCGCTCAGACTTCAACATGCCGCATTAGTTTTGAGGCACCGAAGTGACTATAAAGAAGCTGCCTGAGTATTAGTGTGGGTTGTTTATAAATTTTAGCGTTATTCTTCGACGTTTGTCGCCTACGCATTGCACTTGAAAAATCAGAATATATATTTTGAATTCTAATGTTCTTAAAGTTGTAGTTTGTTGTAATTTTATTTTAATAAAAAAGGTTTTTTTGAGTTTTTTATACAATAACCTTTAAAATTGGTTTTAATATGGAAAATAAAAATTTAAAAATTTTATAATAATTTTATAATAATTTTATACTGTTAAAATATTTTTTTTTCGAAAATATTTGCAGTTTTTTTTATTTTTGTTTTCAAATATATTTATTTTTTAATTGCATTGGAGGTGAAAAACGTAAAAAAGCCAAAACTTTGTAATTTCATTATGCAACTTTGGGACATACGCGTAAACGAAAATTCCAAATTTAAAAAACGACCCACTCTACTGAGTATCCTTCCTGAAATAAGAAATACTTAGATGCGGCAAACAGTAATCCGCGCTAACTGGGACTGGTCAGTGGTCACGCTGCCGTTGATTCTATTAAAGAGTTCATCCGCCACCGTCCTATACTGTTTACTTGGTAAAAAACAATATAAACAAATATTATCTATCAAAATCCAGATATTTAAATCGGGTAAGTATTTTTAGTGCACTTTCTGGTAAATATGAACTAAAAATACTTCAAACTCTTTGAAATAACGTATGTTGTATAATTTCCAGCACATTTTAGCTGTTTGTGCCAAATCTTTACTTTTTATAATTTCTTATCCCTATCTCCTCATAAAGACATAAGGGTATAAATTACCCAATTTTGTGTATAAACAAAACCAGATTAGATTCTTTACATCTTTTTTCATATAAAAAAAGGATCGAACCACAAAAGGAGATTTGGGCCGGGCCGTAAAGCTTTTAATTTCATCATTTTTACCATGCCAGAGTTTAATATATTTTTATGTTAATAATTATAATTCCTCTGTATATAAATACACGGGCATTTTCGATCTCCTGTGCTTCAGACCAATTATCGAGTCCAAAGCCACAAAAATATTATTAGCTCTAATGAAACCGTTAGTAGTGAAGGGCATCAAATTTAAAAAAAGTAAAAGTATTTTTTGATAGGGGGAGTGTCTGAAAGGTATTTAAAATACCTATGTTAAAATCGTCAAGGGAAGTAGGGGCAAAAAGATCATTTTTTGTATTTAACAGGTATTTTAAATACCTTTTAGATGATACCGCACACTCCTGGGTAGCTTCCCCCACTTCAAAAAAAATAATTTTACCATTTTTTTTAAATTGTAATGCCTTCTCATCCTTAAGCTTTTCATTAGCGCCGACTTTTTTTTTGTGGATTTGTGGTCAAAAACAGCCTCAAAACGGGGAGGGGGTATTTTTTTTCAAAATCGAGTTTTCGCTCTCCTGTATATTCGCCATATACAGGATTTCAAATTGTTTTTCAGCTTACTTATTTAAAATTTAATAATTTAATATTGCCAAATAGCATGCTAAACAGCAGATCAATGATTTTACGTTTGGTGAATAATTCAAATGTTAGACAAATTGACTTGGTCTTATTCTCAAAGGGATGGGATTCGATTGCACAAAAGACCAATGTTGCTATACGTACGGCTTTTCGATGGAATACCTATACGATGAAAAAGCATTTTAAACGTAGCACATAGGGGTATTTCACTATAAAACTTGTCCAAAATTATTTTTTCTTCTTAATGGCGCAAGAAAGTATGTTTTATTATTTATAACATAACAAAATCGAAAACAACTATACATTTATAGTATCTATATATAGAATAAATTGCTCTGTTATTTTTTAAATCAGACAGTTTCTTCATTTGCCGATATCTCTTTATCTGTATCATTTGATGGGATCAGCATTTTGAATGCTTCGTTAGAGAAGGGAGTTTTTTTTCTCTGTGACCTAGGACGTAGACCGATTAAAAGTGGGTCCAACTTTAGCAAAAGTCGATTAAGCACGTCTATGTTGCAATCTACTCGCGTGAATTACCTCGCAAAGTTTTGCCTGCTGTTCGTGCAAAAGATAGTTGTCCGATTGGCAACAATGGCCCCGTGTATTAACACTTTGTGCATTGTGGGTGACATTGGATACCTGGAATATAAACTCAGTCGAGCTGTGTCTAAAATGTACTTAGAAAACTTCTCAATGTCAATATTATGCTCACTTGAAATTACTTCGAAAATTATTTTTAATTTGTATATTAGGTCACTATCTACACCAGTTATCTTCGATGACAATTCCCACTCAACAAAATATCTTCGAGCCGTGTTTCCGTCATGCGTGTTTCCGAATACGGCTTTTGGAATATCTACGCGCAATCTCATTTCCTGTCTAAACGACTTTTGTATATTTTTTTCTTTTCAGCAACTATATCTTTATCTTCTGGAGATCTTACTTGCCATTTTTTAATTGGCTATACGCTAAATGAACAATGGATCGAAAAATCTTATTCTGGCATGAAAAGTGGACAAGCCAAATTGCAGAGACTCAGGTTTACTTCATTCCTTTGCCAGATTGTTGAAATCCTTTGAGGTTATTCCAGACAAATAACACATCTTTGTTGAAGTCGTGTTTGTTGCAGCATTGCATTTCAAGAAGCAATATGTGTTCAACTTTCAGGTTTATTCCTATATTATTATCAGTTATAACAGTTCGTTGTAGTTCTTTAATTTAATCTTCGATATATAGCACTTCTTCCCTAATAATATCTGAAGCCTCGTGTATAAATCTTATGCGAAAAGGCCTGCAGTACCTCGGTGAATATGGTACAGGCTTTTGCCAAATGATTCGGGTTTTGTTATTTAATTTGCTGATTAACCAGATAGGTACTAACGAACATTGAAAAATATTTGCGTCACTATGAAAATCATAGTCAACTTTTGTTTAAACTGACTCTGTTGTGACCCATCAAAGACCCATTTTGAAATTAACTGTAGTTTATGTTTTTCCTCTTCTGATATTTTATCCAATACTTTTGTTAAATATTTACAGTGCCTGGTAGTGGTATGATCTAGCAAACCTTGAAGTTACTGTTACTGTCGCTGTTACAGTGAACACTTCACGGCCTGGATAGCATTTTGCCTTTTATTTGTGTAGTAAAGAGTAGCACGGAAACCGTTCCTTGTCAGCACTTCTTATTACCTTACCACCTTCTTTAAAAAAAAAATATTTGTTAATATTTTAATCTTGAATATCTATTGTATACATATACTATGAACCCTATTCGGGACATAGGGCATCAGCAACAAAGTTGCGGAACTGGACGCGGTTGACGGCCAAAGCCTTTATCGC
>JANSTU010038130.1:0-11221 GCA_027564075.1 Bolitophila hybrida | reverse complement strand
GGGCAAATTAAGACTCCTATCCATCGGGGATGTGTTGTGAGTGTTAGAGCACAGTAGCTCCAATAGGAGTAGCACAGAACAAACAGCACATTAGGATGACCTGACCACTCGTGTGAACCCAATGGTCAATGAATCCTATGTCCCACATGGGATTACAGGATCCAATGAGATGATGACAAATTAAATTATAAGTTTTTTAGTATTTAAAATATGATTATATAATTTGCTTTGATTTTTTTGTTTATTATATCTAGAATATTACTCAATATATCAAATGCGTTAAAAGATTCTAAATAAAGTTCAAACCTTATACCTTTTACAAGCGGTAGAAACTGGCCTGACACTTAAATAAAATTAATGTGAAAATTAAAAGATACACATTTCGTACTGTAGCATGATATAGTATACTTTTTAAGTAAAATTAAATTTTTATGATCAGTAAATCCCTATCTAAAGGATCCAATTAGATGAGATAATTATTCTGGAAAGTTTCATATAAAAACAAAAATATCGGCGATCCCAAACTTTTTCAGAATTTATTAATTATTTTAAAATCAAATTATGGTTCATGGACAAAGTTAAAATCAAGAAAAGTAGTTTTATTAAATAAAAATATATTATTTTTTTTTGGAACACAACTGGATTGTTTTTTATAAATCTGTTGTTGTTAAATGATATTTTATGTTGATTAATCATTTTTGATTTGTATTGAAAAAAACTTATGGAAAAACATGAATTGCTGACAATAAATTTTAAATTGTTCCATTAAATATCGTTATAAACAAAAACAATTGGACCAGTAAGAAACAATTAAAACCCTGTTGTTATCAATCAATGATTAATAAACATTGTAACAACGATAAACAGAAATCTTAGGATATTATATAAAACTTCTTCTAGTATAAAAATGCCACCAAATCTAAACTCTTTGAATTTTATATGGAAAGAAGTAGGAAAAAATAGATATCATACAATAATTTGAGATGCAGCATCTAAAAATACCCGATAATAGGTACTGAATATTATTATTTTTTTAATTCATCGCTATGCTATTATTGCATCTGAATATACTATTATATACCAATCTTTGTTTGTTATTTAACATATTTAAACTGTAATGTACAAATACTTTTTAAGCATATATATATTCTATATTACATTTTTTTAAACGATTTTCCTAAAAACATCTTCCTTTTCCAATAAGAAATTAAAAATTATTTCCATATATTATTTCAGTTTGTCAAGAAAGATTTTTAACATTTTAAAACTAATATTGATTAAGTGCTTTATTGTAATATTTCATGTTTTACGAATACATAATACTCTGTATGGCTAAAACAAGATTATAGGTCAATTATTTGAACATCTTAGCGTTTATCAATAATACGTTGGCATAGTCCCGATATAAACGGTGCAACTGCTTAATGCAAGTGTGACGTTACATTTATTTGCACGCGTTAATCTTTAAATGACGTTTTCATAAATATGCGCCATGTGCTAAGTGCAAACATTGAGTTGCCGCGTTTATTAAAGCAAATGCAGTATATATAATTAGGTATTATAGCTTCATTATTCAAGAAATTCAGTTTGTTTATTTATACGATTGTCGATGTAATTGTTATTTGTGGAACTCATGCGCGCCTTTAAAATGTCTAAATAATATAAACAATTGATTTATTTCAGATGACACGTAAATAATATGCGTTTATGTATGCACTTGATATATGTAAATATAGCATTGTTTAGAAAAGCTACTATAAATGCATGATCTTGGCTTAATTCAAGTTATTATACTTATTATTTGTGCGATTGGTTACATTTTGATTGTTTATTAATTGAAGGGCATTTGAGAAAAAGCATTTAAGCACCCGAACTAATGATCATTTTGGTCGTTTTGATATTTTTGTATTCATATAATTTATTTGAGATAAGAATTAATTTCATTTGCACACACTCATCAGCCCGAGAACACTAGAAGCTTATCTCGACCTACGTTAAACAACAAACTTACTCGGCTGCTGCTGTTATATGTTATACATTTTTTTAATCTGTAAATCTTGCACTTGACTTGAAGTGTCTGTCTTGGGATGAATTACATTATTTTATCGTCACGAGATCTTTGTGCAAACATTTTATAAAACTGGCGATAACGTCAGGTAAACTCTGTTTTCAGTTCAGTTAAGTTTGGTGTCTACACTAAACATCAAATAAAATACGGTTTTATGTTTTATGACGCCACAGTTGTTTTAACCACACATATATTCAGAATATTCCATAACATTATCATTAATTTCAAAAGTCATAAAATTTCAAAGGAAAACAAATTATTACTTAAAATTAAATTTTGCAAAAATCACTTTAGATTTTATCGAGCTCCAACGAAAACAAACTTAGATTTTCGTTTCCGGAAAGCATTCAATACATATATACAAATTCGTATATTACCCGAAAAGCAGACATATGCATAATACCCGAAATTACGCACTCCTCAATTCCAAATAAAAGCCGCGAGTGCGTACATGATGATTCTTAACAGTCCAATAAAATATCGATTTAAAACGGTGCATGAATTTAAATACATTTTTTTTAAAACGAACGAACATAAAATCTAAAAAATATCGTGGCGCTTAAGTAAGCAATGAGAACGTAATATATATAAACGATACACTGGGAATATCATTATTCATACACTTTATGGAGTGATAAAATTATAGATTAGTTAATACGAACGAGCGCACGCTAGAAACGGATGGCGATGGCGCTTAACTAAGACGAGAATTGCGCTGTGTATTTATAGCTCGATGAGTTTGTTTACGGGTGTCTCAGGCTAATATTGCATCTGTGCGTCTGTTCAGTATTGATAGTGGTTATATGTACAAATGTATACATTGTACATATATGATACATGTATAAAGGTATATGTTAGTTTTATGTTTTTATAATGAGTGACAATTAAAAATAGAGACAAAGTTTAAAGTGCTGTAGAAATGTCAATTTAAGTATTTAGTTCAATGGGTTTTTAATCCTAGACAGTGTTTTTAATTCAGAACAAGAATACATAATTTCTGTGACTGTGACATTTTCTTTAAATTATTTCATATTCAAGTAAAAGAAAAATTAAATTAAAATGCACACAACTACTTGAGCTTATTAGGATTGTATTTTGCGATTTTAACAAAAGTCATATTAAAATATAAAAGTCCAACTATAAAAGCTTTTTACTCAAATAAAATGTTTTTGGAAAATGTACGACAAAAGTAATTGAGAGTCAATGAAATTTATCATAAAATGTTGTAAAATTATCATTGCTGAGAGGAAAATAGCTTGTAACTTAAAAAAATATATTTTTGTATTGAATGTACAACATCTCAGGAATATCCTGTAAAAACTCGAGTCAATCGTGTTGATACTGTTCAGAAGCCTTCGAAAGCACTCGAGCGCTCTTTTTCTCCCCGCTTTCTCCCTACCTCTGAAACATGAAGATTGTGATATGGGACATCTATTATCATTACGCCTCCAACGATGAAAATCCTCAGCAAGAGATATGCCCAAGTTGAGTAAAATCCTTGTTTTCTTGGCAGCAAGCTTCTGCGGCAGGTAATTTGGCATTGAGGATATATCAGCCGAAGACAGCAAAAAAGATTCCAAGGACTCAACAACTTCTTCAGAAGATTCCTACTATGGCCCACTATGGCCCTGGAATAGATGATTCGATGTAATTTTGAAAAAAACATTATTATATTTTCAATTGCTTTTAAAACTGTAAACATTTTTAAATTTCACATAATTTTTGTATTACACAGTAAGTTAAAGTGGGGTCAGATAAGTAGAGAGTTCGAGAGCTCTTGCGACGGTGTTATTGAAATAATCATGTTCTGCTTATCTTGCAACATTTTTGACAAACTAAATCTGATAACAAAGAAAACAAATAACAAGATAATTAGCTCTAGCGCTTTTATTTGAAGAGTATGAAAACTGCATATGTTATAAAAAATAGTAAAACTAATAATAATGAAGGGACCTTGACGGCCATGAGGTAGAATTTTTTAAAAGTAGAAAATAATGGACAAATAAATAAAAATTTGCAATGTCTATGTCCTCTTCACATTGTTTTAGCGTTATTCGCATACTTTTTTGCTGAAAATACAATTTAAAACAATTTCCGTGAGGGTTCAAAATAGTGACTTAATGGCTCCCCAAAGCACATGTTTCATGTTGGTGTCGGTATTTGTTTTCAAAACCGAAAAATATTGAAGTCGCATAAAAACACGCAATAAAATGAACGGAACCATAGCATAATTAACAGATGCTTGGAGCTGAAATGACAGCCGCTAAGCCAATACCGGATGGTAAAGCACATCCCTACCCTTACCCTAATAAATCAAAAGTCAAATATTGATCAATAAAATAGTATTAAACATTTACTTGAAAATCTTTCATTTAATTACAATAGTTTCTAACAGCTGGTAATTTCTTGAAGCCAGTTCCACTAAAAATTAAAAATAAAAAAAATATTTATATATATGCTTTACCATTACTCTAATTGATCTACACATATTTCAAGTGTCGCTTTAATGTAATTATGTATTTCAACTGTAAATATATCTTAGCTTTTTCTCCGATCTAGGATATTTGGAAGGGAGTAGAATTGTTCGAAATTGGACCAATACGTTGAAATAGTATAACATCGTAAATTCTTTTGTTACTATTTTCAAGCAAGAGTTTACGTAAAATCTTCAAAAAAATATTTTTAGCGTTTGCAATGATTTTAAATTCAAAATAATATACATGAAAAGATTCGGTGCAGTTTCACCAGTTACAGTTGTTGAATTTTAGTCATTTTTAGAATTTTTAAGTGTGAGTGTGAATACAGCAGATATGTAAATATAATATAGAAAACCACTAATATGTGCATCTATGTAGATAAGTTATCTGCAGAAGTTGCCAGCCGATGGGTTTTTTGGTTTGTGTAGCTCAATTTATTTTATATCGGCTGCTAGCTTCAGAAAATATATTTGCGATACACAGCGGCTGGATGGCGCGCTCATTCAGTTGATACAAGATTTATTTTTAAAAACTAGCCAACATGTGATTAATATGCTTAGTTTTTGATCATCATCATTTATAATAAACTAAAAATATATGATTTTATTCAGCTAAGCATTAATTAATGTTCCTTTTCTTTTTGCAAAACAAACCATTTAAAAAGTTTAACTATATTTGATAGAATACCGCGATAAAACTCGACCTAAAAATAAATACAGAAATTGTCCATAAATCTGGGAAAATACCAATAGAATAATTGGGAGAGAGGAATACAAGTCTAATGGCCATTTTTTAAAGGTAAAGAGTTGGCGCAAACCATACTGGTTACAGTTTAATGTTTAAAAAAATTATAATAATAAAATACAAAAATATCAGTTTTCTATAAATTTTGTCAAACCATAAGTCCTCAAGTGTTGAAGTTTTAAAATAATTTCACTTTTTTATGTGTATATATTAAAAACCATCGGTCAATTTAGATAATTTGAAATTGTCCGATGTTTTTTTTATATATAAGTACAAACAAAAAAGTAAAATAATTGAAAAAATTAATATCAGTAATCTTTAAGTCAGTATTTATCGAAACAATTATTCAATATTAGATAATATAGAAGTATTATTATGGTTATATTGTTTCTAAATTACAGCACGAACATTTTCATTGGTTTCATAATACTCGATTTAAAATTACAAATAAAATATGTTCAGTGATAGAAGTCTACACAATTTATCCTCAATCATCAATAGTTGTAAAATAGAAAGTTTATAGTATAGAAAAAATACCATCTTCACACATATAATTAAAATGTTATTTATATTACCATCCAAATCCAGTGATGGGCATTGCAAGTACTAAGAATGCCGTGATCAATATCAAGCGCATCGTCGTCGAATCGTCTATGGACGCAACGTAAAAGAACAATTCGATTTTTCCATCCTCAGGTGGTCTCACATAAGAGTAACTAATTACCAGCGTAAATGCGTCCGAGCACAATACTCTTTGTGTACGTTCATTTAATATAAAATATGCACAATAATTGTTAATAAACTCGGTTCGTTTTATTTCTGCTTGTTGAAAACGAACGATTTAATATTTTTGAATGCACTCACACTCACTCACAATCCGTAGTCGGAAAAATCTTAGTCTCTGTCCCGCAATGAAGAAACTACAAATCTTAGCCCCACCATAATCCCACAATTGGAATCACAAAGAACCGTTCATTAAATGCAATGCGTGATGCACACACATACACACTCAAACCTGCGGCCTGCACGGAGGATCGAAACACACACTTATTATATTCTAACCACACTTTGTACTAGGCCGTCGCGTCTGCACAACTAAACGGCTAACCGCACTGAAATCACTTCTCACTTTTCACTTTTCACGAGCAGCAACACACAATTAGTGATGCGGTTGCGTGCTCTCCAATTTGCTAATGCGCGCGGTGGGTATTTAAAAACGCCGGGCACATAATACGTACACAAATATAAACTCACTCTTATGTATACATACACATGACTCGCATATATAAATGATAGTGTATGCATGTGTATGTGTGTGTGAGTGCGCGGTTTTTTACCCGAAAAAATAAATAACGTTTCGTACAATTGGTTAAGCGAAAAGGTACTGCGCTAGTGACGGTGGATACAAGGTTAGAGGCAAAACTTCGTGTGTGCTGCACTTCTGCTGCCCCCTGTGTACATCAACATCCAACACACACCAACACCAACGTGCGCAGTCACTCAGGTGAGCAGCTCGAGCTTACGAGTATCACATATTACCAAAATGAATACGTATACATTATCACAGGTACACACTCATGAAACGTATACTTAAGATAAAGCCAAAGAAAGACTTAAACAGAGAAGACGCGACGACGACTACGACTAAGACGACGAATGCGACGACGACGATGAACGAGGAACAGACGACGACGCACATGCGCTCGCGCGCATATCACACACGCGCGCGGACATTTATACAATATATTTTACAGATTGCGCATAGTTACAAGTAATGTGGGGATCATAAGTTTGTTCACCAATCACCTATAAGCACCCATATAAAAAAATCATCTGCATCTGATCTGTACCTGCATTAAATGTTACAATGTCTAAATTAGAAACTAATTGTGATCTATTTTTGAATGATGCGCATTCCAGGACGTATCTGGTTTAAATTCCATTCAACAAATCTGACTGTCTATATAATATTATATTATGTCTGTGTCGGTGTGTGAGTAAACACGAATAAGCGTCGCAACTCCTTCGAAATGATGCGCGCGCGTAGTTGTTATCAAAAATACGAGACGAGCACAGGTACAGGTACACACACGCGTAGCGTCACGCTTCTTTGTCTGTTCTGTGTCTCGCTAGACATGAGAAGCAGCAAAGTGCTCGCGTTTTGACGAAGAACGGACGGACGCGCACGGCTTAGATTTATAAGATTTGTTTGTTTGACTTAAAAAATGCGTTTTTTTCGTACGGAATTAGGTTGACACAATACACACACACACACACACACACACACACACATATATATATATATATATATATGTTACAATTATATATGTTTGAAAATACCTGCTATATTATGATATATAATGTATAATTTATATTTATGTACACTTCATAAAAATGTTATCTCAAGCTCTATATCATAACGAAATGTATGTGTATTTGTGTGTATTATTACTTTAGAATTCCGTTGTTATAATATAGAGAATTAGGATTTGAATAAATAAAATGAGAACAAGAGCACGATTTTTGTATTTAACAACGGTTTTTTTTCAAGTTCTTTTAAGAGTCTTTATTATACAGATGTATAGGTGTGAATAGAAAAGACAACTCGGTTAAACTTATTATTTTAATCTGCTGCTCATAGTTTCAAGTTTCAATAATAATATTAAAAAAACAAACAATTTGATAAAAATATATTTTTTACTTTGTATATTATTAAACCTACCTAATAATTATCTTAAATTCTAGTGCGCTATTTTTTTGTAGTGTATATAATATGGTAGAACAGTAGAACGCTTTCTCTTCATGTAATCTTAGTTGTTGTGACATTTCAGCAAAAAAAATATCACACACATCAAGGGAGGAAGACAAGAAATAAATATCTTCCATACGACTCCCTACTGCCAACACCATCCGAGGAACTAGCAGCCTTTGTCACACAATGTGAGCAGTCTAACTTGCAACTTCTTGTATCGGTAGATGCAAATGCTCACAATATCTGCTGGGGCAGCAGCAATACGAACTTTAGAGGTAAGGAACTTCAAGAATATTTATCAAGAACCAACCTAGTGGTTCTAAATGTAGAGAACGAATCTACTTTCTTAAAAAAGTAACATGGACAACGAAAAACTGAAACACTTTTTCTGTCAGTGCCCAATGCACCAGAGGAACAGAACTCATCAACATATATGTTAGTTAGATGTGCCACGCACACGCGTTTGCGTGCGACAGATATATATTTTCGTGCGTATTTTATTCACAGATGCACGCCCAAATCCACCACGGTGCTAATACTCGCATAATACTATATTTGCAACTATATTTCCAACTATATTATCAACTATATATTTAACTATATTTCCAACTACTATTCAATATATTTTGCAATAGTAATCAATAAATTTTCAACTATATATGTTATCTGCAATATGGTCTCAAAAATGTGTGTGGCGTGTGCATCACAGAGCCACGGGCCAACTGGCGACTGGTCACAGCGGCGCAGTGCAGTGCAGTAATTTAGTAAAGTAATGAATACTTCAAAATGTTATGAATAAGTAATTAAATATTTTACTTTGAATGAAAAGTAATTATATTTACAATATATTACATGCGTCGTGTCAAAGAAAACTAGCGAAGCTTATGTCGCTAAGGGGTGATTTCACTTTGAACGCTCCAAATTAAAAAAAAATCTGATTTTTTTTGGCATACTAATGCAGATAATTGATTGTTTGGCGATAGTTTCGTATAGCGCCCCCTCTCGGATCTCGAAAAAATTGGGCTTAAATGATCAGGGGCTCTTCCCAGATGCCGAATCCGGACACAAAAACTGGCGGACACGTGGGGGGGGGGCGGTGGTTGAGTTGAAGTCCTTTGAATGTTCGTGTTTTTCAGAAAAATAGGTGTAGTCCATAGTCCATTTTATATCACATCTAATAATTTTCACAAAGAATCATGCGTTTGAGATCTGACCAGAAATAACTAACGTTTTCAATTAAAGTTAAGATTAGTTTGGTTTCATAGGTTTATATAGTTTTATACACAGTACGATCAAAATCTCGAACCAATGACTCGAAGGTCTATGCCTTACTCTACCAATCTTACGAAACCGATAATATTGCAAAATGTAAAATTTATAACTGTTCTCGTAATCCATAAATAATCTCGTTGTCGTAAAATAATCATGGAACAAAGAGCTGTAATTAAATACATTGCCAAACTTGGCACACATCGCGCAAGCGTTCGAAAAGATGAGACAAGTTTTTTGTGGCACAGAATTTTGCATTTTTGTATATTTACATAGAGTCGTCGATTTCAGGCCCATATTCAAGTGTTCTCGCACGTTTATGCACATTGAAATTGTGGGGGAACAGTCCGCACGGGTCAGTGGACATTTATTACAATGAATCTTTGAAGCTTTAGAGCTACGGCGGTTAGCTTTTACATAGCGCTCTTTGTTGCACGCTTCAGCGAACTGCTGGGCGAGTTTACAATGTACATGCAGACGTGTATGTGAATATTTGCTAGTTTTTTTCCACAGAAAATGTTTGAGCGTGAAATTTAAAACCAAATAATTTTAGAGCAGAGTTACTTGTAATACTTGCCTGTAAATTGTAGTTTTTTGAAACGTCCTGGACATGAAGAGCCTTCATTTTTAGAAATCGGCTCGTAGAATCTAAAATATGTCTAGTATCTTTATGAAATTTTCATACAAGTTTCATATGATATATATACACTTGAAGTTCTTTTTTTTTAAGAATTCGTCTGATACTCGCTGTGCTCGCACATTCCGTTCCTGTGACATTTTCTTTGCACTACTTGTTCAACTTCATTTTTGGCAGCGTCGACGTATGTGAATGTTTGTTTTACCTTCCAAATGAAGGGCAACCACCGAATTGCAATGCATTTATCTCGACGACTTATTTTTACTGAAAACAACATACTTTTAATCGTTTGCAGGCAATATGTCAAAGAACAACCATTCAGAATTTGAGAAATGCTCGATGCTCGGTATGGTCTTTATATTTGACGTTTGTGCCAAAAGTTCTCACTCAAAATACAAAGCTCTTTAAATACTTGACGAATCATTTTTATTCAGAATGAACTGTCACTTCTCTGTATTTTATCTTGACAGCTAAATAGGTGACGAGATGATTTATAGAGTTCAAAATGCCGGTAGGTTTAAATTTGTTTCTTTAACAAAATAAAAATAATAATATTTTTACAATAAACTTTTAACGTTTTAGAGAATTACGCCAGAACAAAAAAAATAATACTAAGAACAAATATTTATACACATATGGACGCCATCCGACTGTTCGAGGTGGAGAATCTAAGGACCGGTTTTGGAAGGAGACTTCCGAAAAGCTAAATTTCATTGGACCATTGAAATCAGTTAAAGTCTGGATGGCCTGCTTTCGAGACTTGAAAGCGGACAAAAAAAAGTTTAATAAGATACGGAACACCACAATGAAGCAGGTGGTGGAGAGGAGTGCCGAATACATCTCACGGATCTGGAGGAACGGTTGTATAATATGGTCGTCAGAGAAAATATAGATGGGATTGTTACTGACCTAGAGATTGGGGGAAGACTGTTTGATGAAGCATCATCATCATCCACCGCACATCTCCCGTCAACTTCAATGCACATCCCCCGACAACTCACATAAGAATACACCCTGTATCAGCAAAAAAAATTACATAAAATCAAACTAAGATGTTAATTAAAACACTCAGCGAATTCCTATTCCTTTATTATTTATAAAACCATAGCTTAGTGGGTTAACGCGTTGGCCCACTTCATCTAGTTTCTAAAAAGAATGGTGAATGGCGTCCTTGTGGTGACTATCGACGACCAAATTCTGCAACTATACCCGACAAATATCCGTTACCGCACATTCAGGATTTTACACAGAACCTGTCAGGATCAACAATCTTC